>CAIGRO010017614.1:0-17176 GCA_903798355.1 Fraxinus baroniana
TTATTACTTTGTACAAACTTATTTCATTTACCTACGTGTCTATTTGCATTGAAATTGTTCAATTATCATTTGTCTGAACATTAGTTTTTAAATCCTATATTATTATCGAAAAAGTTTTAAAAACCAATTCACCCCCCTCTTGGTTAGCCAATCTTGGGTTTTCAGCTTTAGCCTTTTTTCTTCTTGCACACAATATGGAAAAAGCTCATTAAGAGTCCACTTTCCCTTTTGACAGTTGTAGTTGACCTTAATTAACCAAATTGTGCAAGAATAGAAATCAAAAATTAAATGCACGAGCAAGTCATCAGACAACTCAAGCTTCAATGGTTGTAATTTTAAAGCAAAATGAGACATCTCCATGATATACTCCCGAATATTTTATCTTTATACCTTAGTGAAACTAAGTTCGCCAAAAAGCGTACTAGTTTTGACTTCATCGCTCTTGCAAAGCGTTTTTCAATTTCATCAAGAAATTCCTTGGTAGTAGTTACCTTACCAGACACAGTGTCCCTGAATGATTCTGGAATACCACACTTCACGATCTTAGACTCATGCGGTTTGAACGATCCCACTTATCAAAGTTCCTTTTTTTCATTAGCGTAACTTTTATCCATAAGTGTAGTAGGTTGTTCAGTCATTGACGTAAGGTCTAAGTTCATGCAACCAAGATTGATGTGAACGTTCTCTTTCCAATCCTTAAAGTTGGTTCCATTTAGCACATGAATAGAGTTGATGTTGATAGACATTGTAGAAGTTGATAAATTAACTGAATAGAGAACTTATACCTAATTAACATATTCACATAGGAATTCGTATTAAACAATTAATTAATTCAAATAATGGTAAACCCCATCACAAGAGACCAAGCACAACATTGATATTTAGTCTTTGGACAAAAATACCAACTTGTAAGTGGTACTCTTGGTATAATAATCAAATATTGACAATAAACTATGTCAGGCAATAAACCATATCTTTAGACCGATTTATTGTTCACATAAAACAAAACCTTATGATTGTCACATATTTATTACTACAGGTGTGCATGTAATTCGACCAAACATTTACCTTTCTTTAGGCCAATAAATATCCACATGAATTACAAACACACAACCTTCCTAATATTCTAAATAAATTAATTTAGACAAGAGATGTTACTTTGGTAACATGTTATTTCAATTAATTTATTTGGAAAAATTAGTAATCCAAAAGAAATTTAAATACCAAAATTTGGATTTTAATTGTTAATCCTTAATTCTTTTATTTTTGAAACTTTAGGGGGCCAAGGGTTAATAATTCGAAACTTTAGGGGGCCAAGGGTTAATAATTCGAAACTTTAGGGATCAAAAATTAATTATCCAAAACTTTAGGGGTCAATAATTAATTATTGAAAACTTTAGGGATCAAAAAAATTAATTATTCAAAACTTTAGGGTGGCAAAATTTAAAACTTTTGAGGCCAATAAGAATAAAATCAGAAACTTTGAGGGCTTTAATTGCAAAATTTAGAACTTTAATTGCCCAAATTAATAATTTTCAAACCCCAGGAACTGAATTATTTAAACACATAACATCAATGCCCAACTTGAATGAACTTCAAACTTTAGGAGCTGAAATATAAAAATTCAACCCTAATCTCAAATTGCAACCAAGTACCTGAAATTTTCAAATTTACACCACAAGTCCCAACCCCCAAAATTCCACCCAAACCCCAAACTAATTTTTTTTTTTTGTATACATGGGGGTCGGCTCGCTGGCACTGCCCCCAAAAAAGTCGGCAACGGTGAGCGTTGCCATGTACTTGCAGTGGTGCTGCATCGCACGCAACACCCCAGTAGTGTGCCACCTACTGGAATCCTTTTTCTTTCTTTTTTTAAAAAGAAAAAAAAATGAAATCGGAAATTACTGAATTTCTTGAAAATATGCTGGATTTTTTTTTTTCGAATTTAACAAAAACTAAATCCGAATTCGCTAAATTCGATAAACCATGAAATTATACAAGAACCTAATATGAAATCTTGATTCTCAATTATTCAACATGAATTGACTCTGATACCACTTGTTAAAGTTCTCCATGAAAATTAAACTTTACAAAACTTTATATAATTGCCAAGATCTTCATGTCAAATCACCAAAAACTTAATTAACGCGGAAAATACCTTGATACATTGATTTGCTGCAAACCTTCTTCTTAATTTTCGATTGTTTGTTTATAAACCTTCCTCTTCAATATGCTTCTTCTGATATTCTTGTGTTGATTGGATGACAAAAAGAATAAGAATCACATATGAATCAAGGACCATAACCATATATATAGTTTCAATATCTATTTGACCCATCGTCAAATACAAACCCTAATGGATCTGGTCTCTACACATATAATCCGGCCCATACTTTATTTAGATTCTCACAGTCCAATTACTTAATTCTTTATTAGATCACTTTAATTTTGGGCTTAACTTTAAGATAGCTTTTATACACAATTAATTACATATGTCGGACCACATGGAAAATTAAATAATTTCCCAACAAGTGGTATATTAGGAAATTAATATATTAAATACAATCTCAAATAAAAAACAGTACTATAATTTGGGACAAAAAAAAAAAAAGAAAGAAAAGGAAAACAGAACTATGTTTATGGAACGAAGGGAGAACCATTTTTCTTTCTTCTAAATAAATAAATCCTTCTTCAAAATGTAACTCCTATACTCATAAATAAGTAACTATAATACATACGAATAACAAGAATAGAAGAATTGTAGCCATATAATTTTTAATGTTTATTTTCTTTTTGCACTTTTGTCCTCCATAATATTTCTTGGTATTTTTTTGTGTGCCCTTGCATTTTTTGAGATTTCCATCCATAAACTCTATAAGATAGCATAAAACTTTCTTAACATACAAATTCAACATTTAACTTAAATAAATAAATAAGAAAAAATAGAAAACTAAAGTACGCGATCTTCTACAACCACCCTGTTGCCCTGATCTAGAGGTGGAAAACGAGGTTAATCACTTGACCCGCAAGAAAATTGTACAAGTCGAGTTGAAATTTTTCACATGCGAATTGCTTACGAGTTAATTAATGGATTCTTGGTCACCACTTGTTCAGTGAAAAATGAAATGTTACCTAAAACTCACCGAAATAATCCAAAAGTTTCCCATCCATCATTAT
The DNA here is from genome assembly GCA_903798355.1 of Fraxinus baroniana. Lineage (NCBI taxonomy): Eukaryota > Viridiplantae > Streptophyta > Magnoliopsida > Lamiales > Oleaceae > Fraxinus > Fraxinus baroniana. The sequence goes on from CAIGRO010017614.1 coordinate 3,178, forward strand.
AGTAATTTGTATCTCTACAAATGGACAAAAATTACAAATGGCGGATGGAAAATTGACGTGAAAAAGGGAATTCATGAATCTTTTCCACATCAAGCAAAAAATATTATTTGGTAAATAAGCTCATGTTTGACATACATTCTTTCAAAACTTATTTTTAACCACATATTTTTCAATAAAATAATATTTTACATCACATCAGTAATTTTTCCTTACTTTTTAACTATATATTTTTCATCATATTTCTTTTTAAAATACATTATTTCCTCAATAATTTTCATCAAACACACCTTAAATCAAAATCATGCAATTTGAAATCATGGCTTCCATTTGGGCAAAATTAAAAAAAAAAAAAAATCCCTAATGAAATTGTTATATTGATATCCCTTCTTTCCCAAACCACCCCGAGGTACTTTTAAAATTGACGCAGTCAAAGTGCCTAATTTCCATTTTGACCTTTCAACTTCTTTATATTTTCACAATGGCATATTTGATGAAAAAAGGACAAAAACGCCCTTAAACATATAAAACAATTACAAAATATTGTTTTGTTTAAAGACAATACTACCATTTATTTAACAAATAAAAACCAAACACTCCCTACCTAAAATCTCAAAATCAACTAACTTTTGCTACCTGTTTATTTCAATATAGATAAAAATTCTCTCATCTTTCATCTGATTCAACCTTAAAATCTGAAAAACTTATCGAACGCTGAAACCCCGAATTTTTTATATCAATCAATTCGAATTGGTAAGTATATTTAAGCATGCTTAATCTCATTTTCATTAAATCAGTATACCTTTTAATCGTTAAATTTATTTGGACATAGATAGTTAATGTAGATAAATTTTTTAACATATCTATAATTTTTTTTAAATATGAACGAGAAAAAAAATTTATATGCGTCGTTCAGATGAAATGGATCTGGTGAAAAACAACCGAACGGCTATTTAAACAGCCAGCAAACAGCCGGCTGTTTGAATGGCTACAGCTGGGTTAAACTAGCTGTTAAATCGGTTCTTGCGTCGACTGTTCTGTCTGTTAACAGCCGACTGTTTCGGCTATTTCACCTATTTTTTTTATATAAATTCCTATTAAAAGCCGAATTTCCAACTATGTATTTCTGTAAAAAAAAATTGTTTTGTCTTACAGATATGGTTATAATGCCAGTTTGTTTCTTTGGTGACTTCGAATTGGATGAGAAAGATCAGTGGGTATGGAGATGGACAACCGATAAACAGGGTGGTATTTCAATTTCCATAACGGAAGCTGGGTTAAACTAGCTGTTAAATCGGTTCTTGCGTCGACTGTTCTATCTGTTAACAGCCGACTGTTTCGGCTATTTCACCTATTTTTTTTATATAAATTCCTATTAAAAGCCGAATTTCCAACTATGTATTTCTGTAAAAAAAAATTGTTTTGTCTTACAGATATGGTTGTAATGCCAGTTTGTTTCTTTGGTGACTTCGAATTGGATGAGAAAGATCAGTGGGTATGGAGATGGACAACCGATAAACAGGGTGGTATTTCAATTTCCATAACGGAGAGTACAATATATGCGGAAATGTACCATGATTTACAAAACAAGCTGAATGTCGACCCCTCTCAATATGATATGGAACTGAGATTTCGATTCAAGGATGATTCCATCTATGAATGTTACTTGTGATGAAGAAAGTGAATTATCTATTTAAATTGAACAAAATGTACACAACTCCTCTTTTGGTGACTTTAGCGAGGAAGGATGTCGTCGAAATTGAACAAGAATTGGATAGAGAGGATTACAACGCCAATGATTTTTGGGACACGACGGAGATAGCTCGTGAGGATGATATGGTTATTCCCGAACCAGTTGTTCCTCATAGTGATCTCATTATTACATACAGAATTTCGTCAGAAGTTCACGACAGCGAGAATGACAATGAATTTACAAATGATGATTTGTTAGCTTTATCCCTTTGAGACATGAGTGGGATGGGAACATAGGGGCTGAAATGAGTGGACCGTCATCTAGTTCTTCAAGTGTGGTTCCCAATGATGAGGATTTGTACGTCGATCAACTGTTTGAAACAAAGAAAGATTTACAGGAAGTCGCGCATCGAATTACACTGAAATACGACTTTGTGTTCAAAGGTAATCAATCAAACAAGTCATTGTTGATGATTGTCTGCGTCGACAATAGTTGCCGGTGGCATTTGCGAGTGACGAAAATGGACACGAACAAGGTCTTTGTAGTTCTCAAGCATACATGGGAACATACTTACGAAATGGGAGTTCATCGAAATGATCATAGGCAATCTCAAAGATGGTTTATTGGTCTATAACGCACAAATATCAGGACTCACGGACGATCTACTTACCTACAGACACCATTAACGACGTCTGCCGAGATTACAGAGTGGTCATAAGCTACCAAAAGGCCTAGAAGACTAAATAATGTGCATTGGAGGATTTAATGGGCTCGGTCGAGGAAAGTTATGCTAAATTGACCAGGTATTTTCATAACATGGGAAGAACTAATCCTGGCTCGAAATTTTTTATTCAGATGGAGAACGATAATTGCTTTAAGTTTCTTTTTATGGCTCTTGGACAATACATTCCGAGATTTCAAAATATGACGTGACCCCTAATTCTAGTCAGTGGTACAACTCTGAAAGCTAGATACGAAGGTAAGTTAATTATTGCTACATGTCAAGATGCCAACATCCAAATTTACTCTCTTGCATTCGACATAGTCGATAGCAGATGGTCCGTCGATGCATTGGTTTTTTACAAAGCGGAGGGATGTAATTGGGGGAGTCGAGGACCTTGCCTTCATAACTGATCGAGGACAAGCTATAATAAATGGTATCGTCGAAGTATTTTTCGAGGTACATCGTGGATATTGCATGTACCATGTACAAGGCAAACTAAAAATGAAGTTTTAGGGCACATGCATCGTTTCATTGTTCAGAAAAGTAGCAAAAGCTTGTAGTGTTGAATAATGTAATAAGTTCATGGTGGAAATAAGAAGTAAATCATTATTAGCATGGGAGTATCTAACAAATATAGGGATTGAAAACTAGGTGCAATCACATTTTTCAGGTCGTCGATACAACATGATGACGTCAAACAATGCAATGTCTCTCAAACGTATTATTCAAGAAGGATCGAGAGTTACCAATCCTCGCAATGATTGAGAATATTCGTAACAAATTGCATCAGTGGTTTCATGACCGACATGCGGAAGCACAAAGTTGTACTAGCGTGCTAGCCCCGGCTCAAGAGGATAAACTCTTCAAGATTTTGAACTTTGTGCTTCTCCGTGAAATGTGCACATAATATGGCATACATAGTGGACTTGATAGATAACGCATGTACTTGTCATCGATTTTAGTTGGAGAGTTTCTCATGTGAGCATGCAATCGTTGTGGTTATGTATAAAAGCTTTGCAGCGAGGATATTATGCTTTCCTTATTACACGGCTGATTATTGGAAAGCACCGTATGTTGAAACTATATTGCCTCTGCCTAATGAAGCCGAGTGGGAAGTTTTTGACCATGTTCTTCCACTTAATAGTTTGTTGCCACCGCAAGTTAAATCGCATGGTCTTAGACGTCCATGTACGTCTAGAACACTATCTATCAGAGAGTTTCCTCGACCGTGTAAGTACGGCAGAGGTATGGAGCAACATGGAATATTCGTCAATTTTATACAAGTCAGACTCCTCTAAATGACAATTAGACCCATGTATAATGGTATCAATATAAAATGAACAACGTTCCAAAATTGATTAAATCGAGACAATTAAATATACAATTGTGTATATATGGCTTTTGTGGGTCAAAACCCCGGAAGGAAAAAAAAAAAAAAGATTCTGGGCACCTAGGAGCTACCCAGAATCTGTAAAAAGACTAGGCGGCAAAATCTTTTTTCCCCCTCCATTTTAATGCAATTGTTTGATTTGAATCGACCTAGATGAATAAACAATTAAATATACAATGTTTACATGAGTTTTACAATATTTAAAATTATTTCATAAATAAATGAATGAAATTCAATGTACAATGTTTACAAACAATTCAGTATACAATATTCACAATTAAATTCATATAATTCAGCCGCTAATTTATTCGTCTAAATATGCATCTATAATTGGTTAATTCCATCAACCTTATGTGCTATACTCAAAAACTCAATGTACTTTATAATAAACATGCCGAATCGCCCCTACAATTGAACAATAATGTGTTAGTTCAATACCCTGTAGCTAAAAACTAAGTTTTGAAGTTAAAAAAATTACAAACACTTACGATACTGTTTGTCTCGCCGTCATCGTGTCACGCACAATGGCCAATATATTCTGCACAGTAACTCCCGCTCGTCTAGCCATCAGCGGAATGATCACAGCCAACGGTTCCAGGTTCTACTCGAGCTGACCCTGTGTCAGACATGAATGATCGGGGTCGTACACATACATAGTTGAGTCAGCGAACACGATCTCCACAATAATGCAGCGGTGATCTGCGATCACTGGAATGTACATATATGTACAACCCTCCCATGGCTTTCCCCCGACATTTGATGACATCCCGATAACCCACTCGAGAGTATATTCAGACACAGCGTACTCGTTATTCATACCTTAGAGCGACTGATACTCAATGATAACGACACGTACGAACTCTGTGTTCAATATGACTCGACCAGGAATTTGAAATGATTTGGGATATCTTTCAGCTTAATTGCGTAACAAATCCATGACCAAGTCGATGTGTTACATTATGAAATACCAATAAAAAAGGATGGACCTATTTCATTTAATAAACAAAAAATCATGTATACATAAAAAATAACAATATGACTCCGTCACTTACATCGTCGGTGAGCCAAGCTCCCGAAGTGGTAACGTCATGGAACCACTTGTAAATGTTCGAGATTGTCTTTCAAGCTATCGTGTCGGCTAGCTCTGAAAAAATAAACAAGGAAAATGTTAAAAAAGGCATATACGAGTTAGTATAGCATACTTTACTAAAATCATACAATACTTACCCGAGCAAAATTCTTCTCTACTTCATCTCGAACGCTTTTCACTTGGTATGGTCCTCCTCCCGAAACAGATTGGGGTACGTCCCATCTACGAACGTCTTCCTCTTCATATCAGTCTGAAGGAAGATACGACGTACTGTGATGGCAATCTTGGCCTCTTACCGACCACCTGCTCTAGCACGCCAACTGCACGCCTCTTACCTTTTATCACGACTGGCGTCCTCTCCTCCTCCGTTATCGGGAGCACCACCATCGACTCCTCTTCCACCTCCGTAATCCCATCTACCGCCTCGGGCACCTCCTCTGCCTCCGCCATCGACTCCACCTCGAGCACTATCATCTCCATCATCGAGCCTACCACCGCCTTTGCATCCGCCTATAATGACTATAATGTAGCATAAGCCTGTCAACAGAAAGGCCTTAAAGAGGCATGTTAAAAAGCTATCACGTCCATTAGATTAAAACTCTTTTTCAGAATTTTTGTGAACTGCTCGGTCTGTCAGTTTAATTTCGATTTTCATCAAAAATAAAAAATTACGGGTGGTCTTGAATCGGGCCAAAAATCTCGATGGGCCAAGTTTTAAATTGCATTGGATCAGTTCGATTCTTTATGTGGAAATTACGTGAAACCAGGTGTAAGTTTCTGGTTTTTAAAAATCAGGTTTACACTTTATTTAATCAAAAATCATGTTTTAATTTCACAATTAATATTTAATAATGATATTTTAAATTAAATTAATCTATATACCCAACATACCACCTACCCCCATTAAACCTAAATCATTTCAACAGCCTGTCTTACTTATCTCTCACTCCTCGTCTCACGCATCTCTCCCTCCAAACGCACATGTCTTCTCCTCTCTCTCAACAGTAGCGGCGTTGCCCTGGAAGAGAATCACCTGCACTGCGGCATCACCACCGGGAGTTGTCATTGTGAGTGTCGTGTGCAGTGGTGATGACGCTGCGATGGCAGCGCTCATCTTCAGGCACGGCGGCGCTCTGTTCGCTCGAATCTAAGTCAAATAGCTAGGGATTTTGATCCCAAAATCGCGATGGCAGTGGTTGAGAATGGAGAAGCTACTAAGAACGGCTTTTGGTTTCCAATCTGCCTTCTCTCTTCGACACCACCGCAGTTTTGGTTGTTGTGGTGGTACAAGGGTCGCATTTTGGTTGTGGTGGTGGTGCAGGCACCATGTGTTTTTGTTGTGGTGGTGTTGCGACGGCGGTGGTGATTTTCGTTGGTGCTGTAGGCGGCGATGGTGGAAGGTTCTGCTGGTACAGGTGGCAATGGTGTTTTTTGTTGTTGTGGCGGTGGTTGTAATGGTGTTGTGATGGGGCGACGGTGTTGGTGGTTTTTTAGGTGGTGTGGTGCGGGCGATTTTTTAGGTGGTGGGTGTCTGTGACCTCCTAATGTGTTGGTTACAGATCATATGTTTGTGGTTTTTTAGGTGGTCGGTGTCTGTGACCAACTATTAAACCGTGACCTTAAAATTCGATAATATGTGACCAACTGATTTGAAAATACGTGACTTATGTTACCTATAATTTTTTTAGCTTGTGGCCAATTCAAAATATGTGACCTATAGTTTTGTTTATTAGTAACCATTAAAGTCAATTGTGACTCATAAATATGATATGTGACCAACAAACATATGTTTGTGGCCAACAAATTTGGAAATATGTGACCTCTGTTATCTAATTTTTTTTTAAACTTGTGACTAATTAAAAATCTGTGACCTATACTTTTTTTTTTATCAATAATAGGCAAAAATATGTGACCGACAAATTTTAAAAATCTGTGACCTATACTCGCCGGAATCGGACTGGTCGCTGGAATTAAGTGGCGCCGGAACGATCGTCGGAGTAGTCATTGTCGTCGAAAAGTCATCGGAACAGTCACTGGCCACTGGAGCAGTGGGGGTGGGGTGGTGGGGGTGGGGTGGTGGAGGTGGGGTTAATTATATTATATTACAATTAAATATTTAATTTAACATAATTGTAAAATACAATTAATTAATTAATGGAAAATCTGATTTTTGCAATTCTAAAATTTGGAACCTGATTTTTGATTTTTGGATAGATAAAGCCTTAGTTATGAATTTTTCTCATTCTTTATCTTGGTGCTAGGCCTACAGTTAGGCTGTCTAATTCAAAATCTGAAATTCCTTCTTTTTTTTTCCTTGTTAACATTTTTGTCTATGTACAGGGAAGTTTCTTCAAAGGAAAAAAATAAATAAATAAATAAATAAAAAAATCAATTTCTTGACTATTTTTTCAGTTTGCAAAATTATTAATTTTAAATTCCATACGTTGTTATTTCATTTTTTTTTAATGTAGTCGGTCCCGAACTTGAATAAAGGAATATAATTTTGATAACTATAACTTTAATTTCATTATTATTTTAAGAAAATAAAAGACACTTAAATAGCAATCCATCAAATGTATTAGAAACTTTTGTTTTGAACTTGGGTGTATACTCACTAGACATCAATGTCATGTCATGTAGATTGTGATAGTTGATATTCAATTTTTATTCTCTACAACATCATCTTGAAGGAATCCATATGAATTTACATCATAGAATTATTTTTGAATAATGCATTTTGCTTATATGGTAAAATTTTAAAGTAATACATGATTACATTAGAGATCTGTTCTTATAAAAGATTGGTTGGTGAGATGAGCTGTTTTTTTCTTTTCCACTTATTTGATTTTATTTATTTAGCTCCTGTTTAGTAGTAATTAAAATCAAAATTTTAATTTAAGTCAAAATTAACAATTAATTTTAATTACATATTTTATGGAATTCACAACTTTTTAACCACACATTTCATCAATTTTTTTAAAAAATATATATTAAAAACTTGATTTTAATCCCTACCAAACCAAACAGGGGTTTAACTATAAATAAAGGCATTTTAATTTTTAAATTCAAAGCTTGACCTTTATGATTATTTACATAAAAATTATTAAAAAAATATTTAAATAAAGACAAATAAAAATATTACCAGTCAATGTCATCTATTATTATTTTTATTTCCTATCTTTTGAATTCAATTTATTATTATTTTTTATTTTACTTTTGCAGTGATAAAAAATATTGTAAGATTCAACAATTTTACAATGTATATATTATGATAATATTAACATAAAATTGTTCTATTTTGGTTGAATAATCAAATCTCATGGAATAAAATGTCATAAAATAATTTTTAAAAATCCCAAACCAAACCTGTTTTCTAATTTCCCGTTTTGAGAAATATTTTTTCAAAATAAAAAATCAAACGCTTTTTAGTAAATTTAAAATTGACCTCAAAACAAAAAATAGAAAATGAACTCAAAATTGTAGCATAAACCATACGGTGGGTTACCACCGCTCTCAACTAACTTAATCTTAATCCCTTCAAAGAAAAACAAAATAGGGTAACTATATTACCACCACAAAATTTAATTACTACACCACATATAATCACACCATAATTAAAATATATTTTCAATAAATACACCACAATACTCCTAATATAATACAATTGAAATTGAAGAAAATCTAATATTGTGGTGTATTCATCCTCCCAATATTATTTATCATTTTCTCAACCCTTTCTGTCCTTAATTAGATCATTTGATTCAGTAGCTCCGTAGATTTTTCTGGGTTTTATTTATATTTTGATTGCAATTTACTATTTATTCTTTTTCTTTGTAGGATTTGGGATGCAAAATTACTCTAGCTAACTTTTGCAGTAAATTTCTTGATTGGAAATAAAAGATCAATATACTTCTGTCAACTGAATTGTAATTTTTGGCTGATGAGCAAATCTGAATTGTAATCTTTGGTTGGCAATTGAATCTAAATTGTATATTTTGGGATTGAATCTGACATGAACAGAAATTAAGAGAAGATAACAAACAAAATAAAAATTTACTCACATTAACATAGAATGAAACATTTAAGTTTGTAAGTACAAATTATTTGACAGAAACTATTACGTTCAACCTTAACAGCTTTTGGGATATCCACAATGCTGCACTTGAAGAATATAATACACAATAGATATATTTATGTGGGGGATACCCTACCAAAATATCAATCCTAACAGGGAAGGAGTCTCTTTATATGTGATGGAATAATAATTTAATTTATTAAAAAATATATTCAAACCCTAATTATGATGTAACACCTTCAAATCTAGATACCTAAATTTCAAAGTATTATCATTGAGTTTTCTCTTAGAATTATTAAGCGGAAAATCATTTGATTTTTCTTTAACATAATAAATGTCAATAACTTCATTTATGAAAGCAATCTTTACTATATTAAATGTAAGACAATTGAATTAAATGTTTATTTACAAAACGAACTCAAAACATGATAATATTGAGTCTTTGTCGCCACAAATCGTAATCTCAAATCATCTTGACTTCATCATCTGAAAATAGAGAAGGATAACATAGGATGAACTAACGCTCAGTAAGCAAACCCTATGCATATAATGCATGTTGATGATATGCATATGAATTACTTTAAAATAAAAATTATTTTTCATTATGTCTCCATTTTTTTCATTTCTTTAAAAACTTGACATTGTTGTCGTGAGCTCACTTAGTGTATCGCCTAAACAACCAGAATGTTGTGAACAATTATTATTTGGAACCCTGTCAAGTCCTACTGATAGTACCGAAAAGCGGTTAATATTAATATTGTCATTGAACATTGAGCATTGGTAGGATGCGCCGGTCCCCCACTCCCCATATCTCACCCACACCTTTCATGGCATAGATATGTACCTCATAACAAAACATTGGGAATTTATATCTTTAAAAAAATTCTTGACTCGTTCACTTTTGAAAACTTTTATTTCTTGAAACTTCATATGCTTATGGATACATTGACATGTATAAATATTTAATGAGAAACATTAATGACATAAAACTTAATAATCAATTATCATGTTAACATAAGGGCAAAAGAGATAACAGATTTATACATTTAACCATATGGCATATGCGTGAAAACAAGGGAAGGTTTACTTACCTTGAGTGCTAGCAATTTACTTTTCTTTGAGCAGCAAGCCAAGATGTTCCTAAACACCCACGAAGTCAACGGTCGAGAATCCTAATTCATAACTGTTAACTTAAAACTGTGACAAAATTCATTCCTTAAATAGGAATTCATAGTATTGCTCTGTTTATTTAATCAGTTTATTAGTGTTGTTGTAAAATTCCATGTCTAATTAAAAGTGTGAAGGCTCATACAATTCAAAGTTAAATTAACTCTTAAAAGATATCATCGCTAAATAGGTACGAGATGATTCAATAACCAGTAAAATAATAGTTCAATAGCTATTAAAATAATAAAATCCTTGTAGAACACTATTAAATGACAAAATTTTCTGCAAATTTCATTCAAATGCATGTAAATACAAATATATAGAAATATGCATGAACACACACACACACATAACTTACATACAACATATACATATATATAGATCCCTACACACACACACACACACACACACACACACGTATAGACACACTTATATATACTGTTAGAAAAATATGGGTCATGGGTCCCCCATGTGGGCATGTGGGTTGACCCAACCCACAAGTTATTAAAGTGAATTGGAGGGAGTGGTTTGAAACATAACTTCTCTCAACTCCCACCAAATTCCAAGATTTTACATGACTTTGTCTTGCACTTAGTAGAGAGAAAACAAATAGAAAACGGATGAAAAATAAAATGGTCAAAATTCGTATGAAAAATATCATCAAAATTGAAAGGCGCCTATAACTACTATTTTGGCATGAAAACTCACAAAAATTGCCACTTATGTTGTGCTAATAATCCCCTACAATTGTGATCGGGATTGTGACCATTGGAGTGCAAGAAAATTGTAGATTTAGATTTTTGGAAAACAAGGTGATTCAACCATTCAAAATATCTTAGAATTCATTACAGATAAGCACCTCGACCCAAAATTCATCTTAAAGTATTTGTAAATTACTTCATTTGTATCAGAGCCATAAAGTTGAATTATTTGATGTAATACATGCTTAAATACGTCATTACATGATACAATTGGGATATGAATTTTATATGTTAAAGTTTTGAAATCTTATGTGGTCTATAATGATATCTTTTGATAATTTACTGCTTTTTATACATTAATAATTATACAGTAAAACTATTATTTTTAGAAAGGTATTTTAATGAGCTTTCCAACCATATAAAGAACTTAAATTTTGGACTTAACATGAAGAAGTTATGAGGTTTTGGAGTTTGGATGTAAATCTGAATTTTTACATGAAGATCGGTAAAATTCGAAATTTCATCACATGATGACTTCTTCTACACTGTGTTTCATGCTTTCCATTTGATATGGTTTGATAGATCTTCTCGAGACCTTTCTAACGATATAAAGATCATTAATTTTGACATTGAAATGAAGATGTTATGGCCTCCCGAAATTTGGATGTAAATCTGATTTTTTGCAATAAGATTGATGATATGTGAAGCTTCATCACATGATAACTTCTTCTAAACTATGTTTCATGCTTCTCATCTAGTATGGTTGGATAGATCTTTTCAAGAACCTTCTAATGATATAAAGATCATTAATTTTGACCCTAAAATAAAGAAGTTATGATTTCTCGAAATTTGGTTGAAAATTTGAAAACTTTACATTTTTTTTTGTCATGTTAACTCTCGGGCATATCTGTTAATGTCCTAAACGTAGCCTTAAACATTGATTTTGTAAAATCTGACTACACAAATGAACTCATAATGTTGAAATTAGTTGGTGTGACTGATTGAAAAGTTTTTTCGACAACGGCGTGGTGGCGCTTACGCGCCCCCATTTTTTTTATTAATTTAAGAAAATTATTGTAGATTTGTCCTACAAGCGAGGGCGCGTGAAGAACTTGATTTTAATTCTAAAAATCGTAGATTGGTTCCTGAATTATTCTTGATATTTTTTTTTAGTATAAGTAAATTAATTTTTGCAAATATATATATATATTAACTTGAGTGAATTCTGATTTTTTCTTTATTCAAGAATATTTATTAGATGATATTTGGCTAGTACGAGCTATTTTTTTGAAGTGCTCTTTTTCTGGAAAATGAAAAATACTCTAAAAATATTTTAAATACCATATTTTAATATACGTTAAGGAGTTGTGTGAGTCTTTGATTAGATTATGTGATCAATTATAATTTGATTCCAATTTTTTTTGTATTTGATTAGATATTATTTGATCTATACACACTTATAACATCTTTAGATGGAATGCTATAAAAACAAAGACTAGAACTTATTGAAAAATTATGTGCTTATTGAAATTAATAAATGGATCTGGAGTATGACCTAATGGGACACGTATATATTTTTGGGATAATTTTTTTTTGTGATAAGTAGAATATGAGAATCTTGATGTCACTTCCCATGTCGGGATTGTGTTGCAACCGATATTAAAGTGATGTTGAGAGTATGTACAATAAAACTTAACTGATGAGTTTTATTCTTTGATTATAATTAGAATTATTTTTTGGAAGAATTAATTTGTGATATCATGGTATATGTCACAATTAGATAAATGTGCATGTTTATACTTTTATTACACATTATGGAATTATCTTATTGAATTACATGATATATATTAATTAGGGAATTGTTATGAAGCCAAGGTAAGTAGAATAATGAAATTCTTACTTAGACCTATTGATTGTCGTTGATTAATAATTCGATGATTGGAAGATTTAGAAAAAATCTTACCTAAAATTGTTTGACTCACCAACTGAATGTGAGTTCTCAAGTTGGAAAAGTTAATGTAATTCCCACCTATAACTCATGGAATTTTACGTTATGAAATTAAATCTATGATAGTGAAACAATAGGATTACAGATGATGGTTGAGAACGTAGTGAACTTTCGACTCTGTGCCTAACTTTGAACTATCGTATACATTAATTTGCATTAATGCAAAATGATATATGTGCATAAATGGATATTGATTGAGAATAAAATGTCTCTTAAATATAATAGATCATGGCATCAAAATCTGTAGTTGTCAACCTTAATAAAGGTGACAAGCTAAATGCGATAACATTTGACATAATAAGTTTTTCAGTTAGAAGAACATGATATTTTAGATAGCATCAACCACGTAATTGAAGACCTAATATAGGTCAGACTACTCTAGAGAATAAAGATCAAGAACTTCGTCAAGTTCGGGAAAAATAGATTCTAGTACTTGAGCATTTCAATCGTTAAGTTCTGTTATAGATGATCTTTTTACTCAAATGGGACTGGGCTAAGATGGTTAACGTAGAACAATTTTTTTTTGTCGGTCACAATTTTTTTTTTTTGTGAATAGTAAGTTCAAACTAGTCTCATTTCAATGGATGGTAACTTTGAAGTTCGATGTGACTTAAGATTGAAGTATCGATTTCCTCTATTAATACTACGCACTGTGTGAGTTAAAAGACGTACAACTTGATGTTGCAAAATCTCGAGGACATGCTTATGTAGCAATGTTCTAGTTCGCAAAAGATTTCAAATCTTAAGTTTGAATTGAACTAAAACAAATGCGGATAATGAGGAGACTGAAAAATGGACCCAAAAGAACGTGAAAGTGGTTTTGGTAGATGACCAATATTATAAAGGTTCAAGTGTTTCAACCACAGGGTTTGAATCTCTTAGCTCGAAAGTAGTTAAGCTAAATGATATAACAGTTAAATATGTTTCTCTTAGTGTTGTTTATGTATCAACACTATACATATTGGATCTTATCTTGCGTGGATAATGAATTAAAGAGTTAGAAACCCACATTGTATGAGATCAAGAAGTGTCTTTAGTATATTGTCGAGTCTTTGACTTGATACATATATATATACAAATAATGAAGATGGAGTGGAGGTTTATATGACTGATACTGCAACTTAAGAACAAAAGTAATCCTAAGAATTAGATTT
>CAIGRO010017635.1:0-10634 GCA_903798355.1 Fraxinus baroniana
ATATGTAGTTGAAAAAAAAGGAAAGGTTATTGATGTGATGGAAAATATTATTTTATTGAAAAATATGTGGTTGAAAATGAGTAGAAAAATAAGAACGAAAAAAAATGTGGCCCAAACAGGAGCTCATTGAAGAATGTGTGATTAAAAATAAGTAGAAGAATGAAAATGAAAATTTAATGTGTACCAAACAGGGCTTAACTTTTATTTGGGAGTTTTTCTTCTCTCACTATACGACAATATGACATGAAACGGGTGTGTGTAATCGTAATTGAGGCTTTGTTGGTAGAGAGTAAAATCAAATTTTGAGTTGATTTTGATAAAAATTGATGAAATGTGTGATTGAAAAGTTGTGCGCCCCATAAAATATGTAGTTAAAATTAATTGTTGACTCTAACTTGAAATTTTAATCCAAATCAAACAGGGGCTAAATCTTAGTTTAGTTGCATTTCTTTACAATTTTTGTGTGTGATGAAGAAGTTGTTAAAAGCNTAGTGGGTATTAAAATCAATTTTTTAGTAGATTTTGATAAAAGTTGATGAAATGTGTGATTGAAAAGTTGTGCGCCCCATAAAATATGTAGTTAAAATTAATTGTTGACTCTAACTTGAAATTTTAATCCAAATCAAACAGGGGCTAAATCTTAGTTTAGTTGCATTTCTTTACAATTTTTGTGTGTGATGAAGAAGTTGTTAAAAGCTGAATCCTATTCAAGTGTTCCAGCGGGATTTTCATGAGTTAGGTATATAGTACATATAATAATTGTAAGCTTGCCAAACATGAGGGTATAAGGATGGCTCGGGACCTTCGTGCAAATACAAGGTATAATGAGCATCATAATGTTGATCTGAATTTTCTTTTACTCTCATATATTAACTAACTTGAAATTTTGAAATTTAAGTAATTTTTACTCTCACAATTACACTAGAATGCATACAGTACACTCACAATTGTAGTTTGTCCTTGTCTCCTTGAGGTTCCGGCAAGTGTAAGCTCTACACTTGGCGCCACATAATTCGTTCATTGTATCTCTTCCACAACCAAATATTCATCATCATCTGAGTTGAGATTTGGGGTGTTCGCGATCGTTGGACCCCGTCGAAGCTACGATCAAGTGTAGTCTAGTATCGATGTCAAAGTGTGCATATAACATAAGCGTGAATGCTATCGAAGTTAGGATTCGTTGACAGTCAGATTGACACATTTGGAGATCAACATTAATCATTTAAAATAATATGTACAAGTCATGTTCGAACTAATGTTATACGATAGTCAGATCTTATGGTTGTAAACAACACATAGTACTGAACACTAGTGCAAAAATATAACATACACGATTTAACTTCTTTTCTTCTCGATTTTGTTTAGTGTGGTGATCTAGTACATTATGCTAAACATGCACAAACAAAATATTATAGATATATACTATGTCTTATCTTTTGTTCTACTAAATTTAGTATATTCTAGTCGAGTCCGTCATACCAGACATACATTAATGATGAGGAGTTAAAGCCAATGGGGGATGTTGGACCATGTGGCGATTAGGTGTCTAGATTCGAGGTATTGCAAGGATGATGAAGCAAATGCATTCCATTCTAAGGTCCAAGGAAAAAAAACATTTAAATCTATAAAGAATTTAATGTCTTTGCCGTCCAACACTCCCAACTTCAAGTTTCTTTTAATAGAACTCAATTCAACCTTGTATTAAAATGAGTTCTATTCTTTTCTCCTTATAATTCAATTTAAAGGAGGGGATTTTTACTGTGTATATATTCTTGCTTTATGATTTAATTTATTATGTATATTCATCGCGCACGTGTGTTGTAGCCCTCCAAGGATGTATTTTGTTATTGATCGATGAAATTTTTGGATTAAAATAGCTGACGCTATCCACTCATGTAATAAGACGACAATATTTCACATCTCGATATACATTACGTGGTTAGGAATAAATTTCACCTCAGTTAAATACCAAAATATAAAGACTTGGAATACTACTCTTAACAAAATTAACTGTTTAAGATGAAATTTCAACTATTAATATTTTGGACGCATTCAAAATGTTACAGTGTATCGCCTAAATTGGACTGACAATATTATTCAGTCTTCCTTACCTAACTCGTAAACACAAGGAAAATATTTTCCTTGTTTGGAAGGGATTAAAATCAGATTTTAAGTAGATTTTGATAAAAATTGATGAAATTATTGATTGAAAAGTTGTGAAACTCATAAAATATATGGTTAAAATCACCATTCACATGTTAACTTTGACTTAAATTAAAATCTAAATTTTAATTCCTATCAAACATGGATAATATTAGCATGTTATTTACTCCATCAAACGCTATTGTTTATTTGGAAGCTGGACAATTTATGATTAATAAGTCGTTTAATGTACCACATAGGAAAAAAAAACTTCAGACAAGGACTTGGGCGAGTACAAAAATGTGTTTCACTAGACCCGCAATATTTTCCCGCTCAATATGAGGTAGAGTGGCGTCCAAGGCCGCAAGTTAGCCTGAAGACAAGCCGTGGTGCTTGCTAACCATTGTCGTTGAACCACTTAACCTGATCCAATGGAGCCTAGAGCCACCTTGAAAGATCGTGTTAAATTAACATCTGATATGAATTATCAATTATCAACATCATGAAATCAATTATTCCTCTATTTTGGTATAGTGAGAAGATAAGTTTGGGTCAGTACGTGGGATCCCATGTAACAAATGGACAAATTTTGAGTTAAAAATAAAAATAGACATTTTCCCAAGGTACCAACTGGTGAATTTAATAGGGGAGGGCCGGGAGGCCAAGATTCAGATTTCTGATCGAACAGTATATTTTTGTGGACCCAAAGTCTTGACAGGACAAAATGTCTTTACCTTGGATCATTATTAATTCAAGAATTGATCATCAAGTAAAATTTCGAACACAAATAGAGTCTGTTTAATAACAATTAAAATTAAAAATATGATCGTTATTGGGTTCCATCTGTCTAATAAAAGTCAACAATAACGACTAATTTTTTAATTTTAATCCGATTTTAATCTTTACTAAACAGGCTCATAATTTATTTTTAATGTCTCGACGGCGTGTTTGTTAGTCATAAAATATTATGCAATATTAATGAGAATTTAAACAACAATAAAGAAATGTTGTCAAAAAAAGCAAGACCAAACATCCATCATATGTACAAAGCAATACTCGAAAAACTTACTAATTTAAATGTTATTACTTATTAGGAAGTGGATGAATTATCAATATCTTGAAATTGATTGTTTCCATTATTGTGGGCCATTTTCTTAATAGCATGTCTATGTTATTTGTTTCGTACACATCCAAGTATTGAAGTGTTATTTTCAAAAGAAAATTTGTTCGGAAAAACTCAAAAAAATCGCTATTTCGAAGTTATCCTTTCAAGAAAATTAGGTGGAATAATTGCTTTTAAACATGATCGAACAATATTGTAAGACGATTTATCATTATTCAGAATAATTAAATTTTAAGACGTTTACCTTGGCATAGCTTCCAAAATTAATATATTATTTCGTCCATGTTAGGACTACATTTAAAAAAAAAAATGCATTTTCTCCTTTATTTTAATCACATATTTCAATAAAATAATATTAAACGTAAACTAAAATATTTTTTATTATTTTTTAACTATAAATTCTCCAAATCGTCACTCACATTTTTTCAAAAATCTATTTTTAATGGTGGCCAACCAGAGGATTCATAAAATTGTCATTTTTTCTTTGAAAAGTCGTGTAATGTTAGTGAGTCTTAGAGACAATAAAATAATGACAACTTTGGAAAAGAACAAAATAATAATTAACATTAGGCCTGTTTGATATGCCCTTTTTTTTCCATGAATTTTCCACTTTTGACATATTTGATGCCACCTTTTTTTCTCAAGAATTGATTTTCTATCTTTGTCCTTTTTTTCTGGTTTTAGTTGAATTTCAATTCCCACATTTTAGGTGGTTTTTGGTTTTCCGTCCTTTTTTTTTTTTTTAATTTTTTTTTTACTATAGAAACAAAATCTATCCCCAATTGTTAAAAAATAATAATAAAAAAATTAAAAAAATTAAAAATAAATAAAATTATCCCTTAAATTGACAAATTCCATGTAAAAGAAAGCCAAACAAACACAAAAAAAATTTCATTTTTTTGTCAATCCAAACAAATAATATCCCCAATTTTAAGAAATTTTATCCCTTTAATTGACAATTCTCATGAAAACAAAACAAAATGAACACCAAACGATAAAAAATTTCAACATTTTTCCAGTGAAAAATTATACCAATTAAACACAAGTACTTGACAATTCACAAGAAAACAAGTTCTAGGCAATTCGATTCCTACAATTCGTTTTTTATCGACCCAAATTCCATCTTTGAAACAAACGGACCCTTAGAGAAAATATATTCGGGATATTTTGATCAAATCGGGCATGGAGAACACAAGCCCATGTCCTACTCTTTCCATAGTAGGGAAACCTCTCAGTTGCTGATGGAGAACCTATGAAGGAAGGAACCAACAACTTATAGAAGTACGATTGGATCCCTACAATATCTAGCCAACTCGAGACCTGATATTGCCTTCACCATAAACAAATTGAGAAATTTTTTACAAGAATCTAGGAGTACTCACTGACCAGAAGTTAAGAGAGTTCTTAGATACTTAAGAGGGACAACAGTTTATGGCTTACATATCAAATATAATGAAAGATTCGGATTGACAGGATATTCTGATTCAGATTGCACTTGTTTCCCTGATGACAAAATGTCAGTGGCAGGCTACAGTGTTTAGTTTGGTGATAGCCTTGTATCTTGGTCATCTAGAGAACAAAATATAGTGTCAAGACTCAAGATCCAACACTGAATCCGAGTATAGGGCATTGGATCTAGTGTCGGGAATTGGCATGGCTGAAACTTGAAAGCATCGCTCAGGAAGGTTACTTTTCCTTTGCCTACCCGTGGTTCCTATAACTTGGCTGATAATGTGAGTGATTTTACACAGCTGTATATCAAAGTGAGCAATGAAATATGAGACTGCTGTGTATCAATATTCGAAATCAAATATCAACCAAAACTAACATGAATCGAAGCTAAGTGATTTAACAGTGTTTCATGCTTTCTTTATTAGAATGATGCAAGTAAAATTACATTAGTACTTGGCCTGTTTTTGATAGCGTGGTTGGATGCTTTAATTAACTGAGAGGGGATTATGAATTTGCCCAATAAATAGTATCACCCCAGTCATATCTTCTCTAACAACAAACAAAAATGGATGGTCAGCCACAAAATTCCGTTTCCTTATCCTTCTTGGTATACCCTCCACCATTACTACACAAGCAGTAGCAGCTGCAGCTTCTGTACCTTCCTCGTTCACCTCAATAAATGATTTGTGGAAAATGTTCGAAACATAAAGGTGTTGACCAATGGAAGTGTCTACCATTCCAGTGAGTCCATTGCTTTCAAAAGGTAAGACCAGTCCGAGTCCCTCGAGGACTTCAGAAGCTTCGAACCCAAAAGATATCTTAAATTTTGGAATACGGAAGTCAATCACTTCCACTCGTTGATGAGGTAGGTGATCATCTAAGAATCCAGATATAGAGCCGACTTTTTCTACTAAAGCTGGAAGTCCATCTAAGGCATCCGGAAGAAAGAAATATAGAGAGAACTTATGCTTGTCTTCACCTTGTTTGTATGGAAGTCGTAAAACTTTAAAACCGCTAAACTCACTTATATATTGCTCCTGTTTGCTGGTCATGAAAGGTACTTGCACTGAGCTCCCATTTAGGAGGAAAAATTTGTCATATTTCGTATTTGAAACGTCAAACTTCACGTTCCAGGCTCCTTTGAAATACACTGCATTTGCAAAGATCAGCCTCGTTAAACTATCTACAGAGTCAGGTGGAAGAAGGTCCTTGATAAAGCCTCTTGTTTCCTTTTCAGCCCATAGGTTCACTTTTTTGGTTACCTGGATATCCTTTAAAACCATCAAGAGCAAAGAACATACTAATCAGAACATATATTTGAAAAAAAATTAGAATTAGCAGATTCTAACGTAACCTAACCTAACCTACTATGTTGTGTTGTCAAAGCTCAGAAAGCTTTTGATGCTGTTGATAGTGCATTGCAACATTGCTTGCATTTCATTTGTTAATAACTAGGTTTTTTTCGGACTACCAACTATTATCTGTTAACAATTACTTTTTGTCTTAAACACAAAATTCAGCTTGATCAACAGTTCTGTAGTAAAAGCAAAACTAACCTCGTTCCCAAAATCAACATGAGTAGCAACAGCCTTATAAACACTATCGACAATTTCTTTAAAGGTGGACTTCAAGCTGAGACTCCGATCAACCCAAACACTGTTGGCGAAGGACAATAGGGGCCCACCAAGTGGCCCACCGTTTGCAGAGACGAGACTGATGAGCTGAGATGAGACACAATTCAGCTCTTCGATGGATTTGAACTTGAGAACACTCAGCAGCTGGTTTAAAGTCGGACCTTGTGACCCAGCAGCGATCAAGCCTAGCACCATGTGAATCGACACAGGCGAGAACACCAGGTTTGCATCCTTGGCCTTGATCGACACCAAATATTTTGCGAGCAATAAAGAAATGCCAGTCTGGTTACTAATGGATTCACGAATGTCCATCGTTGAACAGTGTGCCTCTGACTCTGTGGTTATTGAGCGAAAAAATGAAGGCGGAGCCAGCACCGTCGGCCGCCCCTGGCTCTGTCGATAATTTTTTTGCACTTCTTTTTTCAGGGCATTGTTCGGTCCGTACAAGCATACGTGTATACCTTGAGCAAGGTGAAAAAGAGAGACGGAGAAGAGTGAAGTATAGCCTGCTGATATTAGCTTTCCTCTCCGTGAAGCTAAAATTGGTATGCTCGATACTTCCATGGCCGATTCCTGTACGTCCTGAGAGAGATGTTTCAAGTAAGATTTTGATAAACTTTGAAAGATTATAAATAATTAATTTCATAGATTTGAATAAATTATCACAAATTTCACAAGAATCTTATCAAATATGGCGAGATTTCAAAATATTTAATTATATATTTTTAAATTTTGAATCCATCCAAATCATTTAAAATCCTTCTACCGATAAACTTTTTATAAATCCACTACTTAACGAGAATACAAAAATTTTAAAACATTTCGTTGAATTTCATTTAAATCTAGACACCTAAATTTTCTCAATTGAGAACACCAAAATTTAGAAAAATCCATCACAATCTTAATTAAGAACGCCCCTAAAATTAGAGTCATGCTAGATGCACGCTCAAAGAGTACATCCAGCACGACAGTCCCCTCACAATAGGGCCATAGGGGTGCTTGAAGTACAATCCGGATCCGGAATAGGGTCCAACCGACATTTACCTGATCTAGAATATATTGGCTATGAACCAGCCCATCTGAAGAGTCTCGTCTTATTACAAGTTTCACAACTTGGCCGCGTTATGTATTTTTTATTTTTAAATTTCGCCCATATTTCTCTTTATCCATTTTCAAAGCCTTTATCCTCAAGTATTTTTTTTATATATATAAAGAATTCATGATTCTCTCCTTTTATTTTCATTTTTGTATTGGTAGTTGAATTATAAGTTAGTTGAAAAATTCTTGTATTCTTGACACATCCGATGTATAGCAATTGAAAACTGAAAGACATAAAACCGTTAGTTGAATAGTGCTCTAACCGTCTATAGACATGCATTTATTCAAAAAGATAATTATGAATTTTTGGTAGAAGCTATCTTTTGACAACTCGATCAACTAGACAAATATCATTCGTCGATTAATATTCAATTTTAGAAAGTTGTCGTGGCCTTTGTAACGTCGTTTGTTGTTGAGATCCACCTTGAGAATCTTCATTTTTGTCGCGATCCATTTACTTTTGAAATTAGCCTAAAAAATTTTCGGAGTCGCATAACCTTGGTCACTGCCAAGGTCGACCTTAACAATGTTTCAATGCTTCATGACAGAATTAATTTCTTGTGTAGAGCGAACTTGGTCGTTGTCGGTAACTTGGTAAATCTTGAGAAATATATTCCAAATTGCAATCCCTAGGTCTTGCCTATATCGTTAAGTCAGCTTGAATGACTAACATTAAACAATGATAATCAATCCAAATTTTAGATGAGCAAAAATTAACACGCGATTTATATGAGAAAATTTAAAAATTTTATGCGAAATCCATAAAAAGAATTTCGTAATTTTCATGTGGGCAACAGATGCGAGCCTACTCGCGTCCACTCGAGCAAATTCCAACACGTTTTGACTGGAGATTTGGACGGAAAAGGATGACATTTATGGACATGAAAGATGTTCTACAACACAAGACAAAAATGTTACCGACAATGTGATCAAAGATGGTTGTAAATAAACAAACAATTATAACCAATTCCACCCAAATAAGAACAAACTTAACTCAAGCAAATAAATAGGGAATAAACAAGGGAAAAAAACTGAATGTGTTTTTGACTATGAAGAGTTGCATTAGGTTCAAATATTACAAGAGTTGCTTATTTATTGACTCATGACCGATGTGATAACCGTTGGATAAGAACCATGTGACCTCATGTCCCAAGTCGAAGTCTTAATTACATAACTCAGCATGCTATGCATTTAATACATTAATAATGGGTCAGTCGTCCCACACCCTAGGCGACAACCCTGACATTCATTATCATGAACATTACATCAATCATTTAAAGAGATTGCTTGCAAATCCTCTAAAGCTGGCAAGGGCTTTGGCTGAAGGGACTTCAAATGGAGTAAGGATTTCGGCCAAAGGGAGCTTCGCAGCAAAGAGCATTAGCTTCTTCTTTGACTTCTTTATCTTGATCACTTGGATTTTTGTTGACTTTGTCAGATCTGATTCAATGTCTCCACGTAGACTATAGCGTGACCTCCACTATTAGCATCGGTAGCGAAGCGTAACAACATCTATCTTAATGATTTGGATGGATACTTAGAGATAATATATGACTGGCAATAAATGTATGTATTTTACACTTGTGTGATGTTAAAGATTATAAAGTAAGAATATTAGCAATTTTGCTTCAATCTACGTGTTCAGTGAGAATCGTGGTTTATTGCTCATATTCATGAGTAAAATATACTATAGTATTTGTTTCCCATTTGCGTTTGTTCTTTTGAGTGTTGAACTATTGTTAGCAACATGGGGATATCTCCTCACATGCCTCAAATTTGTCACACCATAAGAGTTCCTCATTAAAAAGTTGGTGGGCTGTAGTAACATTTACATGAATCAGACTCTAAAATCACGGTTAAAGGGAACAAATAGGCCATTGTCAGAATCTATCTCGACTTCATATCCATAATCGAATCGACTTCCCATCGATACATGCCGCTCATTGTTGGCAGCTGCTTCAACGTTCCTTGTTCTACTAAGGGCAGTGCCTCCTGCTGGCCTTCCTTTATCATGGGCCTCGCACGCTACGATATCTATCTTTCAAGGCGATATGTAAGCCCTCACTTATTCAGGCTTGCACACATATTTTCGAGGCATTTGTAAGCCCTCACTTATTGGAGCTCCGTATATTTTGAGGCAATTTGTTAGATCTCACCTACTTGACAACTTGTATTTCAAAATTCGACTTGGACATTAATGTACAACTCAGATTTGAGAGACTATTGTTATATCTATAGCTTGTGTTTGAGCCCCATTCTTTCTCATTTTTTTACATTCATTTTTCTACAGTACTCATTTTCAACCACACATTCTCCAAATAAAATAATATTACACATAAATCTAAATCTTTTCATTACTTTTTCACCACACATTATCCCATCAATCACTATTCAAAACCTACTTCTTCCTNTGAACCCATTCTTTCTCATTTTTTTACATTTATTTTTTTACAGTACTCATTTTCAACCACACATTCTCCAAATAAAATAATATTACACACAAATCTAAATCTTTTCGTTACTTTTTCACCACACATTATCCCATCAATCACTATTCAAAACCTACTTCTTCCTAAAAAAATGGGGCTCAAACACAAGCATAAATTACGTGACATGCACATGACGGAGGGAATCCCACGCATACTTGGCATTGATTATTCAACTAAATTCGACCTATTTAATCAAGGTATGTCGTACTCATTATCTCATTTGACCGTTAACTTGATTGTCGGAGTGCAGACGGTCTGAACGTTTTTCTCGATCGACATCCTTTGCCTTCCAATGGGGTGTTCAAGTGCACAAATGAAATCTTCGTCCATGAGAGGTGATCGGGATTCTGTTGACTCTGCATCCATGCAAAAATTGAGGTCAAGAAATTATATTTTTGAACATTTCCTTGAGCCAAATATGGAGAGTTAGTAATAAGATTTTTTTTTTTGGGAATTAAAACATTCAATGGACCGCATAAATACGAAATAATGGAATGTATATTACTTAGTTCCAACATAAAACCAGTCAAGTTTAGAAATGAAACAGCCTGGTTGATAGAGGATATATACACTGTATTACTGCATATTATTGACATAATCTGCACATAATGATTCTAGTCTCTAGATATACAAAACTGTAGATTACGCAAATTATGGTTTATCCCATATCAATATGTAATGATTTATGTAGATTAC
>CAIGRO010017662.1:0-38839 GCA_903798355.1 Fraxinus baroniana
AATTAATTAATAGATCATTTCATAATTTTTAGCTTTGGGCCTCAATTTTTTAATATGGATCATCGACATTTTAATATTAATATCTACTTTTTGGTATTATATGCATTGAATTAATGTTATTCGACAGCTAGTTATTTATATATTTTTGAATTGTGCTACGTTAATTTGTAAAAGTTACGAATGAAATGTAATTAGTTATATTTATGTAGTGTTGTTGTAAATGTTAAAAAATTTAATTATGGCATGGAACCGACCCGAATCGAACCGAACCGACCCGAACCGATCGAAACCGAACCCGAACGGTTCCATAATTATATTTGGATCTGACGGGTCCATTTATTAAATACCCGAAAATTTTGGAACCGAACAAAATCGAACCGAACCGACCCACGGACAGCCCTAAATAAATCTATAAAAGTTATTGACAATGACAAATGTATAATGTTTATCATTTAATCTTCCTATTATAGATGTCCCAAAAAGATCGACGTAGTAAAGTTGTAAATATTTTGTAGTTGAGGAGAGTTGCTAAATTTGAAAGATGTACTTACTTGTTTTCAAAATTCACATGCATCACAAATTTTATCTTTTTCAAATTTCAAATTTGACAAACCTTTTTAACATACATTTTTTTGAAGTTTTTGAAAGTAGGTCTGTACTGACATCACCTAATTTTCTGCACCACAACCAAGTATCGTATTTAAAATTTGATAAACATTTTATTTTACTTCCAAATTCAATGTTTACAACATAAACATCCTCGACTTCTTATGAATATCACCTATTTAGATATAGCATTCTCAATAAGACATTTCGAATAATTAAATTTGATATAATAAAATTTATCACATAATTGACTAATGTTAAGCAAGTTATGTTTGGAATTATCAATTAATAAAATATTTCCAATAGAGGGAGATGAATGATTACCAATATTTTCAATGTCAATTATTTTTTCTTTGACATTATCTTTAAAAGTAACAATGACCTTCATCATTCTTTTTGAATCTTGATAACAAGGTTTGATCATGATCATGTGCTTTGAGCATCCATTATCCAAAAATTATTTACTTTTTGTTTTCTTTGATACCTATAACAAATAATTTAAATTTTGGTCTTTGGCACCCAAATTACTTTAGGTCGTTGGTAATTAGTGTTTGTGAACTTTTGATTCCACTTGTGATTGCCTTCGAAGTATAACCTCTTTTTTATTAAACAACTAAAAGTTACAGGTCTAACTTTGTTAAAAAAACTACGTATAACATTTGGAAAAGGGAAATAGAGGCTTTATGAAAGAAATTTTTAAGGGACTTCGGTTTTAAAAATAATTTTTATCAAATTCCTCCTTTATCGAAAATGTATTTTTGTTAACCAAGCATTAGATTAAAATTTTTCTTACTTATATTAAATTTGTAAATAACTTTAGTCAAATCTAAAATCTATTCTTTTAAAGAAGAATTCTCTTTAATCAAAGATTTGTGATCAACTTTTACTTTTTCAAGATCTTTTTGTGTTTTCAAGATTTTCTTTGATTCATTATTTATCAAACAATGATTCTTTTTTAGAATAGAATGATGTAGAGTAAGTTTTTCAAGAATTCCATCATAAGAGCCAGATAAATCATCATATGAACAATTGTTATTTGTATTTACCTTATTTTCAATTGCTATAAAGCACATGTTGGTAATTTCCTCTTGATTTTCATTTTCTCTATGATCATCATCATGACTCTCATCCCATGTTGTTGGAATGCTTTCTTTTTGACAAATCTCCTCTTGTTAGGACATTCGATTCTTTTGTAACCAGATTTGTCACGATCATAGCAAACATTTTTTTTTTTTATCTTTTCTTCACCATTTTTTCTTTTCTGTTGGAATCATCGATTATAGCAAAAACCTCTTGATTTCTTGACAAGAAGAACTGGGTCATCAAGTTCTTCATTACACATATTTATACTTGAAGAGCCTTTATCATTTGTTGATTTTAAAGCAATTTGACGTTTTAGAGGTTCTTTTGTGTCTTCTTCTTTGATCTTTCTTATTTTTTTCCTTTGTCTTGACATGATTTAGCTCATATATCATCAATGATTTGTAGAGCTCCTCAAATGAATATGCATTGACATTTTTGGTGTTTTTTTATTAATATCCTAAATGGGCTCCAATTCTCTGAGAGAGACCTGATCGAAGTCTTTAAAGCCATTATCAATAATGGTAAAACGAGTAATCACATCAATAATAATTGATTTACACGCTATTTAGTACTCTTCTTTTGAGGATCACCCACCTCAATGGTGTGTGACGCATTTAGATCCATAGCTTTCTTATCGAGGGATGTGAGTTGTGGCTTTTATATCAACTTTCACGGGATGCCTTTCTTTCTAGCACGGAAATGGACACCGTGTAGAAGTAGTATGCTCTGCTAGACTACCTTTTGCATTTCTCAATCGTTTCAAGACGAAAGGCAATATGAATACAATTTAAAGAAAGATTTGCAATAAAGAAATTGATGCATTAAAAATAAATTGTTCATTGATTGATGAAAGAAGGAAAATTACAGTTGCTGATACAGGAGGCGAACACCAATGAACTTGAGAAGATTTTCGAACACCTTATACCCCTATAATAGCTTAAATAACAAAAACCTAAATGACAGGAGTAGATGCACAAAAGACGAGGAATAATACTAAACATTTACAAATAGCATTGTTATTTTACAATTAAAATAAATTATATCAATTAAAGTCAATTACAACTTAAATTAATATTTACAAAGTACGATCGAAATTGGGCAACTTGGACTACAAGTAAATCAAAGGACTAAGCATAGCTGCAATCTTTGAAACCAGGTCATTGAATTCAAAGTCCAGAGTACTAACAACTACACCATGGAATCAAATTTGACCAAAAGATTTAATGTATTTTTATGTTTTGAAACGATAGGATCGAGCTACAATCAAGTCTTATTCTCTTATAATTAATCCATATTTTAGAAGTAGGATTTGTCTAGTGAACAAGAGAATTGTTAGACTACTCTCAAGTCTAATTTCATAAATTTCCGATGATTATTTCTATATTAGTTCGATGGTTTAATTAATGTAGGGCAGTATGTTTATAGTAGTTCCATCCGAGTATTACACGTTTTATATATATCTTGGAGTGAAGAAAAAATATACAGTCAAAATTATTTTATTAGATGTTCATTTCTATCCTCAAATTTTTTTAAATAAATAATTTAAAAGTAAGTTTTATGAACATACAAATGAATATAAGTCCCTGTTTGGTTTGGATAAAAATTAGATTTTTAGTAAATTTTGCTAAAAGTTGGTGAAATGTATGGTTAAAAAATTGATAAGAGTTATAGAATGTGATTAAAAATGAGTTTGAAAAAAATGAGCATTAAGAAATGGGCCAAATAGGTGCCTGTCTAGAACTTTTTGACTTAGGGCCCATTGACATGGCTTTTAAAAGGCTGAAATGAGCATTTGAGACTAAAACAGTTTTAAGACTTGATTCATGACTAATTTTATGAAAGTATTTTTTCTAACTAAAAGAGTTTTTAGAGGAATTTGATCTAATGTGACATCTTCTAAAAGAATTAAAATTTAATTTTCAAACAAAAATTAAGATAACTTCCTCCAATAAGAATTTCTACAAGAAGCAAAAGCAAAAATCATATCAAACGAACCCTTAATCAATTTGGTCTTTAAATTATAAATACTGTGATTATAAAGAATCAGATTTGAGAGAACTAATAGGGAACTCAATTACTTTCATTTGTGACATGCACTTATATATAGAAGTACGATAAAGAGACCTTAGCTCACTACGACAACATCTCTAATGTAACTAGACTACAACTCTTGGAAATAAGAGTTATCACTATATAATATAAAGATAAATACAATACAAAGATAATATCGCTATATAATATAATGATACAATATAATGGTATTTACAATTGAAGTTATAATTTATCTCTAACATTCCTACAAGATTAAGCCATCAACTATACCTATCTCGGACCAAAGTAGTTGGAGGCGAGTTATGGATAGTGGTTTGGTTAGCCCATCTGCTAGTTGATCCTTTGCAGTCGACATGGGAAACACAGAACTCTCCATTTTGTACTCGACCACAAAGAAAGTGATAGCCAATTTCAATATGTTTCAATTCAGAATGGAGCATGGTGTTCAAGCATATATAGGTATTGTCCACATTGCACAATAGATAGTGGTTTGGTCATCCCATCTGTTAGCTGATCCTTTGTGGAGATATGGAAAACACATAGCTCGCCATTTCGTACTTGATAATGAACATAGTGAAAGTCAATATTAATATATTTCAATCTAGAATGGAACATAAGGTTCAAGTTGTTAGGTTTTTAGTGTTGGCGATTTTGTGGGCAAAATGACTAATTTCTAACGTATTGTATAAGTCAAGGACCTAGGTACAATTTATATAAATTGGGTTATGAGGTTTTGGGTTCGAGCATGAGAAGAGGAGAAATACGGAGCCACATTTTTGCTAGCTTATCGCCTGGACACTGCTTGAGCGACAAAATAGAATGTCTGTTGCTAGCTTATTGCTCGAGCGATAGGTTGATCTGAAAAATCCTAATTTGCTGTTTTGAAGTATTTTCTTCCTAACCATTCAACCTAATTACCCTCTCCTATAAATACATAAGTCTATGCATGAAATTTGGTGTGGTTGATTGATTATTCTTTTACCTCATATCATTCTTTAGAGATCCAAGAAAAGCACAAGAAATAAAGCACAAGATTTGGAGATTTTTGGAAGTCCACTTAGAAGAGACAATTGAAGAAGATCGGGAAGGTGGAAGGAGATAGCAATCTTAGAAGATATAGGAAGTAGATCGAAAAGTCTAGTGGAGTTGGCTAGACAGAATCTAATTGTAGAAGGTCGAGAAGATGGTGGATACAACAGATCTTGGAGATTACAGGAATTACAATAGTGGAAACTAGGAAAATTTGCTAGACTGAAAACGGACTGTAATCCATATTATCTATAGTGGAGGTAATGGCTTGGTCCCGGAGTTTTTACCCTATTGGATTTCTTCGTCATCAATATTTGTGTTATTTATCACTTTCTTATTACAAACTGTGACAATTCAACTTAGGATAATTGGATTGTTTGTTTAACCATCTAGAAACAATTAAAAGTGACTTGCTGCTTGTTAATTGTATAATTTCGCACGTAAGGTCAAACTTAGTTAGTAAACTACAATATTTCACAAGTAAAGGTGGGTACTCACCAACTTTTCATAGTAGATAACTTGAAGAGATTTTATCCACAAGACTTCTGAAGCAGTGCTAACAACAATCAAATACTCAACCTTGCTAGAGGAACGAGCTACAGAGCATTGTTTGTAAAAGTTCCAAGCAATGGGATTACAGCCAAGAAACATATGGACAGTGGTGGAAGTGCAATCGTCTATATTTCTATACAGATATGAGTTAGATAGTCATGGAGAGTTAGTTGGGAACCACAATGAAGCAAGGGGCTAAGTGTGAAGGTGTTAAAAAGATATATCAATAGACGTTTAACTGATGCCCAGTGCTCAACAATTGGAAGTAAACTGGGACAATTTGATAATAGTGAAGGCAATAACACGATGGCCAAAATAGATATTCGTGAATTACACATTCAACTAGATGAAAATCGAGCGGCTTGATCAACAATAATTGACGACGTTGCAATCATTTCTAATCCGTAAGAAGAAATGGAGACCTTGAAAGTTCAACGGCAAATACTCCAACAAGCTGTTGGTAATGAATGGGCAAGCTCTCACACAAGAATATGCACTTAGGCTTAGAATCACAAAACCATGCACCTATGGAAGAGCATGTGACTTGAAATCCTGTTTGACGGAACAATACTTTCTTGAGGTTACCGTTGAAGATTAAGCAAGAAAGGCAATGACAGCTACCATCTATCTGGTTGGAGAAGCAAAACTAAGGTGGCAAACAAAATTTGCGGATATTTAAGTCGAGAGGGTCCAAATAGATTCTTAGATATTCTGAAGGAGACGATCAGATTACAATTTTCTTGAAAAATGTTGAATAGCGAACTCGACTGGTACTACGAAAACTGAAACATACAGGCGAGGAAGTACGTTAAAACCTTTTCAGGGCACATATTGAACATTGGAGACATATCATAAAATGATAAGCTCTTCACATTTATGGAATGGCTAAAACCATGGACATGCATGGAGCTTCAAAGACATAAGGTAGCTAATTTGAGCACGACAATATGAGCCGCATAATGTTTAATGTACTATCAACTTGAACCTAGAAAATATTAAGGCACCCATCAGAGCAACTCTCAAGGCAATCATCGGGATAGTCATTAGGACAATTAGCTACAATAACAACTAGAATAAAGGAAAGAACCAAAGGATAGATCTAATACTACTCCTAAAATTGTGTGCTTTCTATGTAAATAACCTCATCAGGTGGTGGATTGTCCACAAAGATGACTTGCCAATTTATATTGTCAACTATCAAGTAGAGTATCGATATCAAAGCAAGATGTCCCAAAACCCAGTAGTCACTATGAGACTGAATCTAAAGAGAAAGAAGATATGATTGGTACATTCTTACATCAATGCAACTCAATATTGAATCGAGAACTAACAATGATCATGTTTCCTTAAAGGAAGTCAAAGAGAAAGAGTTGAAACCCCATAATTACAAGGCCAAAGCTTAATGTACATCAATGTGAAGCCAAATGGAAAGTAAATTAGGGCTATGGTAGATACTAGTGCTACTCATAACTATCTTAGAAGTACTGAATGAGAATGCCATAGACTTGTTAAAGAAAGGTAGTAGGAAAGTCAAGGCAATCAACTTAGCTGCTAAGCCGATTGCTATAATAGCCAAGTTCCTGTTAATCAAGGCTTGTTCTTTTGAAAGAAGGACTAATTTATCTACAATTCAGATAGATAATTTCAGACTTATTTCAGGATTTGAGTTTGTTAGAGATATGAAGGTAGTAGTGTTACCGTACTATACTTCGTTAATGATGATAGGCAATCCAAAGAAGATCGAAGAGACAATTGGTCCTATTCAGAAAGCTTATTTGGAATCTAAAGATATTATATCGAATGAATTACTAAAAAGATTGTCTCTATGAGGGCTATCAATCATGAAATTAAGCTTATTCCAGAGGGTAAGCCTCCCACCAGAGAACCCTACCATATGTTTCAAATCGAGTTTGAGGAACTCAAAAAACAATTGGGAAAATGTTGAAAAGTGGAATTCTCATGCATGTAAAATCGCCATATAGAGCTCTTGTGTTATTATAGAAAGGGTCGATGATTCTCTCCGAATGTGTTGTAAGTATCGAACCTTAAATCACTATGAAGAATAGTTATCATATTCTGCTTGTGGTGGATTACTTCAATCGTTTAAGTAAGGCGAAGTATTACACAAAGATCAAGGCCTAGATATTGACAAGTTCAGATCAAGGAATGGACGGATAAAGGAAGGGAATAGAGCAAAGACTACAATGGTAACTAGATATAAAGCATTTAAATTTGAAGTTGTGCCTTTTGGCTTAACAAATATTCTTGCGATGTTTTGTACAATGATGAATCAGGTACTTCAAGGGTTTCAGGATGACTTTGTGGTAGTGTATTTGGACGACTTTGTGATCAACAATGAAACCTTGGAGAAACGTGTAAAAAATGCTCTTAATCAGCTAAGATAATGAATTTTATGCTAAACCATCTAAGTTCTCATTCGTCCATACCTCTTTCAGTTTCTTAGGTCACATCATTGAGCAAAGAAAAGTTTGCAAGGATTCGAAAGGTTACAACAATCAAGGATTGGCAAACACCAATGAACGTAAATGATATACACTTGTTTCTTAGGTTATACAATTATTATAAGATTTGCGAAAAAGATACTCGAAAAATGCAATGCTACGACTGAATTAATGAAGAAATAAAAAGCTTGGAATTGGTCAGTAAATGATAGACTGCTTTAAAGATATTAAAAAAGTCTATGTAGATGAATCTGATGTTGGCCTTACCGAATATAACTAAATTGTTAACGTGCAAACAGATGCTTCAATTTTTTCTCTCGAAGGAGTCCTCGTGCAAGAAGGACATTTGTTCGCATATGAAATTTAAAATCTGAATAATGTAGAATGTTATTACTCAGCGCAAGAAAATAAGTTGTGGTCGTAGTCCATTGCCTTAGAGTTTGGCGTCGCCACCTATTTGGTTTCCATTTATCGTGAAGACTGATAATACTATTGTTAGTCACTTCATATCCCAACCAAAACTATCGAGAAAGCTAGCTTGTTGGCACAAACTTCTATTGGATTTCAACTTTATGTTGGAGTACCAATCTGGCTCCAACAATCATGTTGTTGATGCTCTTAGTTGTTGGGCTAACTTAGCTTCCATTTGTTCAATAATTATTCTTTTAGGGAGGAAATTAGTACAAATGCAAGAGATCGAATACGAGCACTTTTGGATAAGAACCCGACACCAAAATATTTGGTCGACCTCATCGAGCAGGGCAAAACTCATTAGTTCTAGCTAGATGGGGGTTTGGTAAAGACAAAAGGACAAAGATTTGACATCTTCAATTACAGAATGCCACAATATGTTTTGGATGGGACATCTTTAAAAGGAATGCACTGGTGCACTATTGCAACATGTATACTATTGGTCGCAAATGCGGGGATGACATTTCAACTTATGTGAACACTTATCTTGTTTGTCCGCAGGATAAGACAGGCCATCAGAAAAAAAAATGGTAGGCTTGCTAAAGAGTCCCTTTTCATCATAATCATGTCTTTTAATAGTGTGTTGATAGACTACATTATTGGCTTGCCAAAAGTATGAGATTTTGGTACTATCATTGTCATGGTAGACCGTATATCAAAATATGTAGCTTTTATCGTAGCGCCTAAGTATGTATCTGCTAAAGAGATCACTCAACTCTTCTTCAAACATATTGTCAATTACTGGATGGCTGCCTAAGGACATCATCAATGATCTCGATAATCGATTTACTAGCACATTTTGGACCGACTTATTCAAACTTGGTTCAACTTTGAGTATGAGTTCTAGTTTCACACATAATCTGACGGACAAACGGAGAGTTTCAACTCTATGCTGGATGAATATAGTTAACACTTTATCTCTACTTCGTAGAAGAACTGTGTGAAACTTTTGAATGCGGCTCACATTTACTTAATGCCTAAAAGAGCTCTTCCATAAATAAAAGTCCTTTTGAGATTGTCACTGCAAGCAACTGTTACTTATTCATACAGTGGATATTAATATAAGTACCAAGACTCCTCATGCAAATAATTACTCTCAAGAATGGAAACAAAATACTTTAATTGCTCCAACCTATCTTGATAAGCACAAAACAGTACAAAAGGTTTGTTGATCTAAAGTGTCTGTTCTTTGAATTTAATGTGGATATCTGATGATAGTTAAATGTTTGATATAAATTCTTATAAACCAATGAGAGAAAAAGATCTCGATTGGTGGAAAAAATATATCGAGCCATTACCTATCATGAAGAAAAAGTCGCATAAAGAGTAGAACTCACTTCATGGTGTAAAATTCACAATGTCCTTCGGTTTACTAAAACCATATTTTGCAGACAAGATAATGCATCCAAAAATAATGTTGATATCTAGTGATGGTTAAACTTTCCGACAAATTCTTATAAACCAACAAAAAGGAAAGATTCTTGAATGATGTCAAAATATATCTAGCCATTATCCATTATGAAGTAGATTGAAAAAGTTACATAAAGAGTAGAACTTCCTTCATGTACACAATTCACAATGCCCTCTATGTCAGTGTACTTAAACTACATTGCAGACAAGAAATATGCATCCAAAAATAAGTCAAAGCAACCTGCGTTTAAATTGAAGCTAAAAAGAAGGTTGCTAAAGCTATTCTTGACTTTCGAGTTACTCGGGCTTCCGTGAAGGACCATCAAGAGTACTTGGTGAAATGGAGTGGCGGTAAAAGTGATGAGAATACTTGGGAAAGAGCAAAAGACCTTAGAGTGTTCAAACCTCTAATTGAAGCATATCTTACATTTATGACACCAAGGATGTAGCCAAAACAAATGGGAGAGAGTGTCAAGGACCATAGCTATACTTAGTCCCTTGACCACTCAGATGCACTCGTAAATATTAGTTTAAGTTGTGATTTTACTTTCAATTGTAATGATTTATTTTTTGTTATAAAATAACTATGCTATTTGTAAACGTGTAGTATGATCCTCGTCTTTAAACATCTACTTCTCTCACTTAGATTTTTGTTACTTGAGCTATTATAGGGGGTATAAGGTATTCGAAAGTCTTGTCAATATAACGGTGTTCGTCACGTGCATCGGCAATTGTAATTTTTTGCTTTCATCAATCAATAAACAATTTATTTTAAATGCATTCAAATTCTTGTTGCAAAGATTTCTTTAAGTTGTATCCAAGTTTTCTTCGTCCCGAAACAATCAAAAAAAGACGAAAAAGTAATCTAACGAAGCACGTTACTACCTCATAGTGCCCTTTCACCACCTAAGACATATCAATTTTAACGTAATTCATTTCTCTAAGGTCACCCAAGGCACTACCTTAAAGAATTCCTAAATTTATTGATTCTCTTTCCCTAGTATCTAAGAGGACAACACAAGACTTACTCTGGCCATCAATCCTCACACACCTGGGTCACTCAAGATTAATATAGAAACATTATGGCTTCTAAAAATAAAGTTATGCTTTTATGATATGCATATGATGTAATAAATTATCATGCAAAGATAATATACAACATATGAACAAAGATAATAAAAATTCCTATCAAAAATTTAAAAATATTTTTGAGGGATTTATAAAAACATCTTTAATAATTAAAACTAAGGATTTCCCTCTCGGGAAGTCCCCTAAAAGATTCAATAAAAGCTTTCAGAAAAAATAATGCCTTAAAATATTCACAGCTTTTTTGTTTCAGTTATACAGGGTGTTTTGGATTGAGAATTTTTCTAACGAATGAAAGTTTTATGGATGTTTTTATAACAAGAGTACATAGGTTGTAATCACTGCCTTCTTCAAATGAAAATGTTTTCTTATATAGAGAAATTCTTGAGAGCTAAAAGTCTAAATTACCCTTAGTAAGAATCTTTTTTGAAAAGTAAAAAAGTCCTGTCTAGCACAAAAGTCTTCACGCATCTTCTTTATGTCAGTTCTCAAAAAGTCTTTTGTCTTCATACGTCGGCAACTTTATTTCAAATATTCTTTTCTTGAAGTAGTTTGTCTTCTTGTGTTGGCAGAATCAAGTGTTTAAATTATGTTCTGCAACTGATGAAAAGGACATCCCACTGTCTGAATTATTGTATCTTTGGTTCTGATCACGATCTTCGTCTTCACCACTTCCTTGAGAAAAATGTTCTAGCGTCTTTTCTTTCTATGGGCATTCTTTAATTTCTTTTTCTTTAATTTCCTTATTTCTTGCAAAAATTCTTTCAAATGCTTTATTAATGGCCTCATCTGATTTTTCTTTAATATCATCATTTGTCTTTTTCTTGATAATAATTTTCTTTCTTCGTCTGGAAGTAATTTCATTGTTTTTTGACAAATTCTAAAAATCTTTAACTTGTGATAATAATCTATTAATGGAAATTATGTCTTCATCTGGATCTTGGCTATCTTGGAGCACTCCATTCCCTTTGTCTTGGGAAATGTTCTGATTATGTTTGTTCTGAAAAGAGTTTGTTCCTTCTGCTAATGTTGTCTGAGTTTCAACTGGACTATATTTAACTAAATAATCAAATTCTCCACCTGGCTGTCCTAATGTATCCCAAATCTGCTGGGTATGTTCTATAACAGAATTATCAATCTGTTGAGCCTGAGTAAATGATCTAGTAGAAGAATCAACAGTCTTCTGAGTCGTTGAACTTTTGGCAAGTTCATAGCCATCAACGGATTTGATTAGTCTTTACCAGAAACCGTTAAGGTTGGACTAGCTATTGACTTCTTAGGCTCAATAGTACCTTTGGGATAACTGAGCTTTAACCCAATTATCTCTTTTTCCAATTCTGAAGAGTTGATCTTTCTGAGAGAATGTTCTAGTTGGATTCATTGATGATCTTAAAATTGTTCTGCATACACTCACAATGGGTACATAAAATATTTTTGTGTTTGCTGGGTGAGAAGTCTAATGGAGGATCTGTATAATTTTTTAGAGAGAGAGAAATATAAAAATTTAATCCAATGTGTTGTCTAGCTGAATCTAAAGCTTCTTGTAAATTTGTAAACCCTTTATAAAGTGGATCTTTAAAATCTTTTATACTTTCTAAAACTTCTAACCAAGTATAAAAGACTCCTAAAATTCTTCATTTTATGACAACATAAAATTTAAATATATTTCTGTTCTGATTAAAATGTTCTGACAATACATTCTTGCATGCAAGAAAATATTTTTGGTCTTTTGTATTTTTGTTATAAGAAATTCAAAGATTGCCTAGGATACATTTCTCTTCTTTTGAAAGTGGATTGTGTGGCAAAGCTTTAAATGAAATATTACTTGCAGGAAAACATAAAAGTTCTTGAACACCAAATCTCATGCATTCTTGATAATCAGGTATGTTCTGGCTAGATGAGTTATGTAGTAATTTTGTAGATGCAAATGAATTTGCTGGAGGAAACCCTGGCTTTAAAGGTGGTCTGGACATCTGTAAAAATTAAATTAATTCCAAGTTAAAATGATTTTTATGTTCTAGCATCCTACATAAAATATCTACTGCCTTATTATCACTACCTTTAATATGTTCAAATTATATATTAATTCCAATATTAGTAATTCTATCTATAAAATTTAACCATCTTCTTCAATTACTTCTTTTATTTTCTAATTTCATTTTATTAACAAAACTTACTATTGCCTCAATCATAATCTTTATTTTTAATGATTCTACTTAAAATGTCCGCTACCTGATTATCACTACCTTTAATATGTTCAAAATTTATAATTAAACCAGTATTTGTGATTATATCTATAAAATTTAACCATCTTCTTCTACTACTCTTTTTTGGGTCTAATTTGAACTTTTTTATAAAAAGAAACAATTGCAACACAATCTGTTCTGATAGTTATTTCTTTTTTAGATACAATAAATAACTCAAAGCTATCCAGTGCATAATTGGCTGCTAATAATTCGACATCTATACTGCTTAGATTACCTTTTTCTTTATAACTTTCACTATTATATCTACAAATTTTTTCTGTATTTTTATCTGCATATTTATTAGGTTTGCAAATCAAAATTGCTCCCCAACCTAAAATACTCACTTTTGTCTCAATTATTAAACAATCTGTATCTAAGGGCATAGTTAATTTTGGAAAATTCTTTATCCCATTTTTTATTTCTTGGACTAATTTTATATCTTCTTGATTAAAAAATTTCTGTCGTGTTGGTGATGTCATTGAATATAAAGGTCCTACGATTTTTCCTAATTTTTTTATAAATGGCCCTGCATAATTTACTAGACTTAAGAATTTTTGAATTTGTTTTAAATCTTCTAGTTTGTCTGGAAATTCAAGAGCTTTTTGTGCTATATGCGGCTGAAGTTTTATTTTTCTTTCTCCTATATTTACTCCTAAAAAAATATATAAATTCTTTGAATAAAATCATTTTCTTTTTACTTGTGATTAAACCATATTTTATAAATTAAACCATATTTTATAAATTCTGAAAATACAATTTGTAAATGACCTCTATTTTCTCTCCTATTCTTACTAAATACTAGAATATCATCTATGTATATTAAAACAAATCTACTATGTTTGTTAAAAATACTCTTCATCTTTCTTTGAAATATACTAGGTGCATTCTTTAAACCAAATGACATTACTAACCATTCAAAATGACCTTCTGGGCAAGTAAAAGCTATCCATTCTATAATACTTGGGTGCATTCTAATCTGCCAAAATCCTAATTTTAAATCAAATTTACTAAAAATATTACAATCTTGTATCTTATTGATTAAAACAGTCTTATCTTGTATATTATAAGTATCATCTATGGTATTATCATTTAATCTTTTGTGGTTAATAATCATTTTACTTTTCCTCTAATAATTCTGAATTTTTTCTAACAATAAATGTTGCTGATCTATGTGGACTATTTGATTTTCTTATCACTCCTAATTTTAATAATTCTTCTAAATGCATTTTAAAATCTTCTATATCTGAATTGGTGGCTTCTATATTTTTAGTCTTGATTATATATTATGGGTTTTTAATCTTTAATTCACATAAAATTTTGTCTTTTTCCAAATACTTTAAAACATTTTCTCCTAAAATTTGCATTTTTTCTAATTTAGATATCAGATTTTCTATTTCTTGTTCTGTAATTAAAGTAGTATAAATCTTCTCATTATCTAAAAATTCTATAGTTCTAAAATCTAAAAATTCTTCTTCAAATTCTAATTCTTTTGATTCTTTCTTAATAAATTGACATTCTCTTTCTTTATTGTAGGGACGAATTTTTTTCTTTATTATGGCTTCCACCACGCTTCTGAGCACACTCTGATGGAAAATGTAGTCTTTGTAGGGCTAAATAATATATGTTTCTGAAAATGTATAACGTCTTTAGTAATCGTTACACTACCATTATCTTTTAATAAAAAAATATAATCCTATAATAAAATCTATTTCTTTAAGATTTAAAGGTCTAACTCATGTAGAATCTTTTGGTAAAGTATATTCTAAACTTTGTCCACAGTTAGTCTCGAAACTAATCTTACTATTTGGTCTTAATAATTCTGTATAAGTATATAAATCTCAATCCATTTGTTGGGTATCAATTGGTTCTTTTGATCCTACTATATATTTATCTGGTATTAATTTCTTATATACAATTACTACATCCTAAATCTATTAATCCTAAACATTTTATTATATAATCTCATATTCTTATTTGACATTTTACCTTAATACTTTTAAGTTTTTCTAAATTACAAACTACTTGTACATATGCTATTTGTAAATAATCTAAGTTTTGTTCTGGTTTTTCATCCAATTTTATTTTACCTTTATCATTATATTCTAAAATTTATATTATTTTTATGAATAATTTCTGCATATCTTCTAAGTTTTCAATTCTTTTTCTTAAAATTCTTATTCAGAAATTTCTACGTGTTCTTTTGTGAATTCTAATTTTACCTCTTCTTTATTAATTAGTTCATTCTCTTCTAAGCATTTTATACATGCTTCTCTATAACATTCTAAACATTTTGCTCTTAATTTTCTAACAAGATACCAATTACATAAAAAGCATGCTATAATATCTGTTCCTATGTTTTTTCTGCCAATTGTGTGTACATTGTCCTATTATAGTTTCTACCAAATTTATTTCTTCTTCAGATTTTGAGTCTTCACTTTTCTTTAAATTTGAAAATTCATCTAAAACTCCATAGTCAGATTCTTCATGTTCTAATTCTAAAGACTTATCTTCTATTGATATTATATTATAAATGGGTTCTTTATCTAAAATATACTCATCTAATTGCATTAAATCTTCATTAGTACATTCTATAAGTGTACTCTTTTTGTCATAAATATTAATTCTTTTAGGACAGACTTTTGCCTAATGTTCATTGTTATTACAAACAAAACAATTGAGTTTATTTATGTATGTTCTTTCTCGTTTAAATTTTCTGACGTGTCTTTTTTCATCTAAATAAGGGGGTTTTTTTTCTTATTAGATTTTCTAAGGAAATATCTTTTTCTAATTGGTCTTTTATCTTTTTTATATTTTTTCCTATAACTTTTTGAACTTGAGGTTCCATATGTCTGTGGTGTGAAAATATCTTTACAAAAATTTTTCTTATTATATTTTTTAGTTTTTGAACTAGAGGCTCCATAAGTTTGTGGAATAAATATATCTTTACAAAATTTATAATCTGTCTTTTTAAGCTGTTTTTGTATTTGTAATTCTACACATTTACTTTTAAACATCTAATTACATGTTGTATTCTATGTCCTATACTCCATTGTTTATCTGGATGTTCTTTTACTGACGACAAACTATTCCATGAATATGTTATTTCTAATCCTAATGGTCCTGACAATTTATGAAATAACTTCTTTCCTATTTCTTGGTTAAATGTATTTCCTGAAATTGAAGTCAGATAATAGTATTCATTTAAAAATCTTTTTAAATATCTACATTTAGTCCATTTATAGAGGCTAAGTTGTTCTAAGTCTCTCATGGCTTTTCTTTGTATACTCATATGTTTTGAATTTGGATCTGCTCCAGTAATTGTCTTTTTGACAAAGCTTTGAATTTTGCAATTACGCAAATCAATAAACCGAACATGAAGTCTCAATTTTTTTTTTATTTTTTTTTTTTTTGAAATCTCAAGTTATGGAAAAAAATATTTATGGGTCTACAGGAATTTAAACCTTTGCTCTGATACCAAACTGTAACACCCCAATTTTTAATACACCTTGAGGTGTTACCAACATAAATTTTCATGTACTTAAAATGCGGAACTATAAAATCCCATATTGCTAAATAAACAAATCATTCATAAATTTAAATTCGAATCCTAAAATCATGTCTTTATAAAAATCATTCATAAATTTAAATTTGAATCATAAAATCACGTCTTTAAAACAATTCAAACATTCTCTAACTAATAAATTTGCTAATAATGTTATTGAGCAAAATGAACTAATAAATCTAAATAAGAGTAGTAAAACTTGATTTTGAGTTAAACCGAAAACTCGTGCATTTCCCTTCTTCTCTTGTTCATCATTCCTTTTCAAGAGTCCTTCCTTGCAATTTTTGGAAACATGACCCGCTTTGCCACATCTGGATTTTATTAACAAAATTATAAGGACTACTACCTAAGCTAACCATCTAGTTAAATTCTTCTTCTTCTTCTTTTTTTTTTTTATGCTTCCCACATAACCTTAGTACTTTCTCCTAAAAATGTTTCTAAATATCTATATACATCTAAAGGTTCCATTTCTCTAAAATTTCTAATATAATGATCTATAATAGTATTCTTCCAAACATCTATGACATTAGTCCATGTTTGTCGATCATGTGTTGTTATGTTCAAAATTTGTGCTTTAGAAGCTGCTTGAAATTCTATTTTACTTTCTAATGGTCTTTCTCTTCCGTTGGCTACATATTTTTTATTTTCTGGGGGATCATTATATTTATTATAGGTTGATCTTGGAGGAAATTCTTCTCCATAGATGATTGTCTCATGTTTCGTAGTTCTATCAAAAGGGATTTCATCAAAAGCCCTATAAGTAGTTTCATCTTCCATTAAGTCTTTAAAATTTGTATATCTATTTTATTATTGAATTCTTCTTCAATAATTCATATTCTTATGTTTTGTTCTAAATCATATTATAAATATTATGTTTCTTTTATCTGTTTTTTAAGATACATCTAATCTTCTAATTCTAATATTTCCTATTTACTGATAATTATTTCTAATTCTTTTGGAAAAATTATCTTATCATTACTTATTTCTACTAATTCTGTATGTAAGTTTTCTTGGTATGGCTCTTCTTCGTTTTCAGGTTGTCTTTGTACTTGATTATAATCTATAAATCTTAAACTTGTTCTTCCATGAATATCTTTGTAAGTTAATGATTCTTTTGGTGCAATAATTCTTTCTTGAACTTCTAAAAATTTATCAATATCCCATT
Organism: Fraxinus baroniana; assembly: GCA_903798355.1. Classification (NCBI taxonomy): domain Eukaryota; kingdom Viridiplantae; phylum Streptophyta; class Magnoliopsida; order Lamiales; family Oleaceae; genus Fraxinus; species Fraxinus baroniana. Next base: position 17,725 of record CAIGRO010017662.1, read on the forward strand.
CTAATACTGCTAATTGTTTTGGTGGATATTCTTTTGGTTTCACCATATTAGTTCCTTTTCTACTCATTAAATTTACCACTTTATCTACATAAATTTTATATTTTGTCTGGGAATTAATAGAACATTTTCCTAGACATCCTATATGGATTAATAAATTATCTCTACTTTCTACATTTTCATATCATTTAGTCTAGATTCCTATTTTTATTTTTCCTGAAAAATCTTTAATAGTTATTTAAAAATCTGGGTTACAATATATTATTCCATTATTGCTATTCATGTCTACTTCCAGACTAGCAATCTGACTTTTATCTATATTATTAAATCTTCCATCATAAATAGTAATTAATGTCTTACATTCTAAATTTTTTTCTCATTAATCCTTTAATTCATATAACTACTAATCCTAAATGAATAAATTTATAATTTCTTTTTCTTAATTCTCTTCTAAAGTCTTCTAATATTAAATTCAGTTTCCTAACTTGATTACCTATACATTGGATTGAAATTTCTTTATTATACTAAAAAAATTGTTCTTGACTATACAATTCATCTATTGTATAAAACGTCTGGATTGAGTAATCTTATACCATGTGTTTGGAATCTTATATAATCTTCTTTTGGATTTAAAATTTCTTCCATACTTTGGTCATGTTGTTTTTGTCTATTCAATATTATGTCCATGTTGACTTCTATTTATTCCTAACGTACTTGGTCTAGAGGGTTCTTCATTAATTGTTCTAGATCTTCCTAAGAATGGTATTGACAAACTCATATTGGAAATTTTAAGTCTCTTGGTAATCTTCCAGTTATTTTTTCTTTTCCTGTTTTTTCAATAATTTTAAATCACTTTCTGTGTTGGATGTTGTTGAAGCTTTTGGTTTATCTAAAGTGTCAATTTTCTTGTGTATTGATATTAATAATGCAATTATTAAATTATTCTATTTGATCAAGATAGATTCTCTGAAGTTTTGGGGGAAGAAAATTTTGTAAGTCCTTCTATTTCTTCGTGAAAATTCTAGTGCTTCTAAATAATTTCTGTCTTTTATAAAATGTTCGGTCATCAACTAAGAATTGTGTTTTTTAATTCTTTTACTAATTCTTCTGTTTCAATTATTCTTCTTTTTATTTCTATTTCTGTTTCTTTAGGTCTATTAAGATTTAAAATTCTTTTTAATTCTAAAAAATCTACCTTTGTAGATATTTTTTCTGATTTTGATATTTTATCTAAAATAGTGCAATTTTGATCTTTAATATAATCTAAACTTTCTTTAATATTTTTTAAATCTGAAATGTTTACTTTAAGATGATCTAAGATTATTTCTCAAGTTTTACTGGATCTCTTATTTTCTAATTCTAAATTTCTGGAAATATTTATAATTAGGTCTATAATATGATTTTGACTTTGATCTTCTGAAAATAAACTATGTAGTTTATGCTTAAATTCTAAGTTACAATTAATATTATTGTTATCTGATGTCTTAACTATTCTACTATTTATACTTAATTCTAAGTCTAAATATTCTAACTATTTTCTTTTATCTATGGCTCTGATACCAAAAGATGGGGTATATACCTAAAGAATAAACGATCTATTCTAAAGTTTATTTACAAAGTTCTAGGACAAACGGAAGTCTTATGGTCCTGTAAATTCTAAATATTCTTTTATATGTCTAATAGTTATTTTATTACTGAAAAAGGAAGTCTTTTGGTCCTGTAAATTCTGAATTTTCTTTTATATGTCTTTGGGGGCTAAAAGTCTAAATTACTTTTAGTAAGAATCTCTTTTTTGAAAAGTAAGAAGTCTTGTCTGGCACAAAGGTCTTCACACATCTTCTTTATGTCAGTTCTCAAAAAGTCTTTTGTCTTCATGCGTCAGTAACTTTATTTCAAATCTTCTTTCCTTAAAGTGGTTTGTCTTCTTGTGTTAGTAGAATCAATTGCTTAAATTATGTTCTGCAATTGATGAAAATGACATCCCACTGTTCGAATTATTGTATCTTTGGTTCTGATCTTGATCTTCGTCTTCATCACTTCCTTGAGAAAAACCTTCTGGTGTCTTTTCTTTTTGTGGGCATTCTTGAATTTCTTTTTCTTCAATTTCCTTATTTCTTGCAAAAATTCTTTCAAACGCTTTATTAATGGCCTCATCTAATTTTTCTTTAATATCATCATTTGTCTTTTTCTTGATAATAATTTTCTTTCTTTGTGGTTGGTTCCGGGTGGGGACCTTATTTTCATGTCTGATCTAAATTATCTTTCTCCGATTGAAATAATATTTTTTTTCCTTCTTTGGAAATTGCAGTAGAAAGTTTGTAACATTCTGTAATCAAAACAATCTTTACATATTATATGTATAACAGATGACATGTTTACAAGAAATTACTTGTTAGTTCATTTCAAAGATTAGGCCCTTGTAATATATGACATGTTTACAAGAAATTACTTGTTAGTTCATTTCAAAGATTAGGCCCTTGTAATATATGTCATAAGAAATTCTTTCATTTGTCATCCCTCAGGCTATTGAACTTGGTTTCGGCCTTGTACATGGCACACGCCAATCCTCTTAATGCTCGCCCCATGCTCCCTCAAGTTTTACTTGATATTGTTGAATTTGATCTTTTTGGCTTCGACTTCAACTCCACAATTATATTGCAATGCCTTAAAGTCTATACACAATTTCCATTAAACGAATCAAGCCGCTCTAGCACGTCAGCATTAAACCTAAAAACTATAGTAAATAATTTTCAAAATCTTAATTAATTTCTGAAGCACTATCTCAAGCCCTTCCTTCGATCCTTATTATGCATGATATCCTCCTTTAGGGATGGCAAAAAAATCGAACAAACCCGATACCCGCAAGACCTCACCCCGAATGGGACGGAAATTACACGCTTAATCGGATATTCGGGACGGGGAAGTGGGATAATGGGGGCCCCGCCCCATTTATATATTTTTTATTGTTTTTTTAGAAATCAATACTTTAAATGAAATATTTTATTAGTTTTAATAGAAAATTGGAACTAAAGTTGTTTGTCTCAATCTGAAGAATTGGGGAAATTAAAAAAAAAAAAACGGGGCAGTAAACGGGACAAGGACCCCACCCCGCGCCGCCTTAAACGGGTAACAGGACGGGGAATTTCTTGGTGGGTCGGGCCTCGACCCGCCTCATTGCCATCTCTATCCTCCTTTTAGTCATGAACTATGGAAACTACAAGGCCGCACTGCCACTGAGATCCCGACTCTTAACACAAGTAATCGTAGACTTGGTCCGTCCAAGTACGCGTGTGGCACTAAACCACCCGCATTACTTTTTTTGCTATCTTAGCTAAGTCGATCTTTAGCATTTAACAATATTACTAGTACGAAGGTAGGAAAAGCTTATAACTATATGCGAAAAGGTAGGTCTCTATGTTACATAAGGCTCACTCCACAACTTGTTTGCCATTGATAGTTGTAAGTTGTAACACTGGAAAAAGATAAAAATGAATGCAATTTTAAACAAATAGCTTATTTAATCCTTTGCTAAATGAAATTCGGAGAAAACATGAACTTTCTCATTTCCATTTTTTGGGTGTGAAGCATCAACATAGTAATTGCATCTATTCAACAAAAAGGGGAGCATAAGAGAGGTACGAATGGGAAGAAGAAACGAAGTCCAACTAAAGACGCAGTAAAAAATATTAACATGTTTGATGATGAGAATAAACAGAACCCGACAGTGTAGCGGAAGAAACAGACAGACGCTAAAATCTCAATCATTATACTATCCATGTTGTGTACAGCAAACCAAACATGTAATACACGTTTTTGCTCATATTCGTCCCAGAAAATTTAACACCTTCAAACTAGTCTCTGAATTTTTAGAAATTGCTGATGCTACAGAAGTTCTCTACAGCTAGATATACGATAGTTTTAATTCGCATATCACAACACATAAAACAATCTGAAAGAATTAATAAATCTAAAAAAAAAAAACGAATAATACTAGACAAATCCCAAGGGGAAAAAAACTCCCAACGCTTATATTAATGGAACAGTTACCACCACATTTTTCCTAGAACTACAGAAAGAATTTAAGCGGACATCATTAAATGTTCCAAAACCTGAAAGTCGAATCCCATATGCTTCCATCCTACGGATATCACGTGGAAGGGGCGATTGCCAAAGTCCATCCCACCAAGCAGGAGGAAGAAGTGGTGTAAATGCGCATTGGTTAGGCTGGTTGTGACAACTCAATTGACCAGCGAATCTGTTCCATATATGCCCCCATCCAACCTGAAATCTTAAACCATCCGAAAGCAAGTTGCTATGAAAGCTACTAAGGAATGTAATGCTCGAAAGAGTCGAAGAATTCTCTTCTGTTGAAAAACAAGAGGAAATTGTCAGAACAAAGAGTAACTTGCACTAAGGACTACACCAGAATTGAAGTCATGACAAGTACCGAGTCTGTTGGCCGCTGCTAGTGCTGCAATCAACTGAGCATAAGTTGTCCCAACACGTCGGTTAGCCCCAGAAATAACAGCATGTTTTGCACGTGACGCGAGAAAGAAGTCGACAAAGGCTACCCATCTGGGTGCTGGACCCCAATCCTTCACTCTAAAATTTAAGTTCTTTAACTTGTACATTCCTCCGGAGATATTTCCATAACGTTCATAATCAAAGTGAAGAACCTGAAAAGGCAAAACCAATTAGGACTCAAAACATCATAGTTTAATAATTTATATCATAAACTAGAAACAAGTTTTAAGCATAATTCAAAAGTAATATCTATAAAATCCTCAGATAAAAAAGGGAAATATATTAAAAGCTTCCCCTTAAAGATTTGTCCTAGCCGAAAAATTCTCCAAATTTTAAGGTCAATTAGGTCACTGCATGAGCTTATTCTAACGACGCCCAAGAGATGGTTAGAGATTGAATTGCATGATCCCTAAATACAGCACTTGGTTTGACTTGGTAGAACTATTTAGGCAGGATTAAGAAAAGTGTTTTTTACTAGCTTTCCAGGAATTATTTCATCAAGTGAATTTGAGAAAGAACGAGAAGTGTTTATTTTAGGAAGTAGACATTAATTTGGATGCCCAAAAAGGACATTAACACATTTAACTTGGGACAAAAATGACTATTAGCTATTAAGGATTTGAGTAATGCTATATGTACATATCCAATAGGCCAACCATGTGGCAATTATGTGAAGCATTATGTAGAAGGTTATGTACACATAGCATTACTCTAAGGATTTTACTTGGGTTTCTTGAAAACGCAGAACCATTTGTATTTGGAAAAGAGAAGACCTTCAAGGGGATACATGTAGCACATTCTGAAGAAACAAGAATTAATCCATCGAAAGCAGGAAAGTTTCATAATAGTGCAGTGTTGCAAAGGACTAATTACCTCTGCAAATTCAGCCAAATTTGGTGCAATATCTTTCACAGTAGAAGGGGTATCTGAAACTAAAACCACTTTAGGTTTGGATATCGATTTCAGATTTTTGACGGCTCTTTTAATGCAACCCAAAGCTGCCTGCACTGCTCTCACGGACCTGCAAAAGATGGAGATTGACAAATGTTGCCGTCATTAATCTATTGAAAAACATAAGATCTTGGAAGGTCAAACAACAGGTCATATGTCATTTACTTTTCAATATTCTAAAAAAAATGATAGATATGCAATGTGGGCATTCTCGAGTAATGTCAGGGATCTACTCCTCATTTACCAAAAAAAATCAGATAATTACACCAAATCTACTGGAGGTTGTATAGAGATTATAATCTTCTTTTAGCAAACTACAAATGCACCATCAAAATGCAACTTGTCTGTTCATACATTTTTTCCAAAAAAGATAAGCATCCATAAATATATGTAGTACCACCTATTCATAAGCATCCTCATGTGCAGTGCAATATCAGGATCAGCCCCATCATTAAGAGCCCAATTAACTGCCCGTTCGACATTTTCAGAAGGAGATATGAGAACTCTCATCAGCTCCCCAAATACATTAGGCCTGAGTTCAAGAGTCTCGGGCACGCCGAATAGATTAGAAGCAGTTTTTCTCATTTCAGAGTGTATATTCTTTAAGAAAAACTGAGCAGCTACAGCATCTGTTGTATTTTGGAACCTGACAAATGAGATATAATGAATATCTTCTAATTATGTACAGAGAACAAAGCCTTACACTATAATATTCATTTTACCATACGATAGGTTGATCCCATTCTCTCCAATTGCTGCAGAGAACATTCGTCCTTGCCGGCTTCTGAAAATCATCAATCCTCATCACTAGATGCCTTCCATATTTTGTCAGACAACCATTGTGTCTCCATAAATGTTTGACTTCTTTCAAGGTGAAGGAAAGGTTGGAATAGGAGATGTAGTCCCCAAAAGGGTATTTACCCCTGATTGTCACAAGATGAAACAAGAATTAGCTACTTAAAGCAATACGAAACATATGAAACAATGACACTACTTTGAGCCTATAATCTTATACATTTTTTTCACGAGATAAGAATGGAAGACATAGTTGGATGCATTTTACTGCTTTCTGTTGGGTAATGTAAACTAGAACTCTGGTGCCCATATACTTTATTCACTCAAATTGATTAGAAAATCATTGAAGAACCAATGTACTGAAGAGTGTCAATTTTGACTTTGATGTGGGTTTTTTTCTTTTCTTTACCATTTTCTTTTTCCTTTTTTTCTTTTTTTCCTGTTTGAGAGGGGGGTTGTCAGGGATGAGGTTCGTTTCTTTTTCCTTTCTTATGAGGGAATGAAAACATATATTTCTAGTAGATGGGGGAATGCTAAAACCAGTTAAAGAATCAAAAGGCTTGATAATGTGCAAACCCAAAGTCAAAATTCAAATAGAAAGGCTTGAGAAAGAACCAATATGCCTGGTTTGCCCAATTATCAGCGACCGGTTCAACATCACACTCAGTGCTGCAGCAGTTAAGATCTTGTACATTTCATTACCCAAACCAGCTTCTGATGCCTTTCCAATCACAAAACCATGCCTGCAGAACTGATCTGGGGGGAGCCCTCGTACTCTTGAAGCACCTTCAATAAATATTTGTCATGACTACCACATGATCTTCATTATACTAATTCCATGAAAGCATATTTTTCTAATCTGCTAAGAAACTTTTATCTTGAGTTCCTGACATCTCCATATAAGCTTAAAATCTACCTTGCTCATTTAAATAAAATTGTTCAGCACAATTATTTTCTTCACATGAAAAATCAAATTTAGGACATGTTCAAATGCACGAAATAATTTTCCAAATCAATACGATCCATTCCTTAGTAGAACTATTAACTTCATCACAGATATTTATGGAACAACTGTAACAGGTACAAATGAAAAAGTCTTAACATATCAGCATACAAATAGAAAATATAAAGCTTTATCCCACTAATGAGATAAAAACAAATAAAATGGTTTAGTCATTCTTGGGAAATAATTTCTTCTATTATAAAACGCTAGGCTAAGCTTAGAAGTAAGTTAAATTTACTTTTACGCAAAGAAAAAAATTCTTCTTCTAACCATGCTTGAATATATTATTTCGAGCATATGTGAATATCATTTTTGGCCAAGCTCAAAAGTAAATAAATGATTTCTATTTTACTTTTTTCAGGTCATATCAGGAATTATAACGTCAAATTAAGTTGATTTCTTTTATACAAGCAAACGACAAAACATGCAGTAGAATTTTACTTTGGGTAATTGGCGCAAAATATCTCTACCTTTGCCTCTGTTTGTGGAAAACATCCCTATGTTTGATTTTTTGACACAGAACGTCCCTACCTTTGATTTTTTTGGCGCAAAACTTCCTTTTCTCCAATTTTTAACATAAAATAACAATTATACCCTCCTACATAAATAGAATAAAGAATAAATTAAAATCTACTCCTAAACTTTATACAAAATGCAAATCAGTCCACTTTATACAAAAGGCAAACACTTCTCCTAATTTTTCCGAACAGTTTTTCTCTGCAGAATTTCGGAACCCTGGCTATAAATCCTAAAAAATTCTATCATTTTTCTTAGATTCAACAGGTACACAAACAATTCTACTTACCAAACATGCTCATACATGTATCGATCTGGTTATATATCTGGTTATATATCTGTGAGATGTATCGATCTGCTCATACATGTATTGATGTTTTGTGCATAATTGAGTGTTTGCAACAAAGAAAACATTATTGATTTTGTTAGGGCCGAACTTAAACACATAACTCACTTAGGACTCCCATAAATTCAGTCGTTTCTGAGCAAGATTGACGATGTCCCAAGGTAAGGCTAGATGCGCCTAGTTGAGGAGAGTGTTGTGGTGGTGGCCCACGATCAAGAAAGTGGTCGGAGGTGGAGTTATTTGGACAAAAATTGTGACTGCGGGCGTTGTATTGGGGAGATGTTTAGTTATTTTCGACGGATTTATGGGCAGTTGGTGGGCGGAGGTTGTAGAGGCAGATAAGGTGATTCCAATGTTGGTGATGTCCGGCAGCTTTGGTGGCAATTGGTGGTTGTTTTTGGAGGAGGAAGGGCGGCTAGGGAAAATTTTTGCCAGTGAATTAAATTTTTTTGTTGATGTTTGTTGTAAATATTTGGACTGATTTGTATTTTTAAAAAAGTTGAGGAGCAGATTGTAATTTATTCTTTATTTTTCTTTTCTTTTCCTTTTTGTTTTATTTAAATTGGAGGGTATATCAGTCATTTCATGTTAAAATTAGGGAAAATTGACNTTTTTATGTTTGTAGTAAATAGTTGGATTGATTTGTATTTTTAAAAAAGTTGAGGTGCAGATTCTAATTTATTCTTTATTTTTCTTTTCTTTTCGTTTTTATTTTATTGAAATTGGAGGGTATATCAGTCATTTCATGTTAAAATTAGGGAAAATTGACGTTTTGCGCCAAAAAAATCAAAAGTATGGACGTTCTGCGTCAAAAAATCAAACGTATGGACCTTTTTTCACAAACAGAGGCAAAGATAGGGAATTTTGCACCAATTATCCTTAGATTGGTATATATAATTAAGGATTGGGCCAAGACAAATGGCCCAATCCAATTACGAAAAAAAAGAATTAAATGGGCCGCATTAGCCCAATTTTTTAAAAAAATGGGCCGGCAAAATTGGCCCAATTTGAAACTGAAAAAAAAAAAGGGCAGCACAGAGAAATGGAGGAAGAAACTGAACCGCAGAACAAGTGAACAACTGAACCAGGAAACCAGCTGCCGCCGGCGGTCCGGCGTAGCCCAACACGCCCCCCCCCCCGCCGGCCGGGTGTTGGGTCCGTCTCTGACTGCGGCTGTAGCATACCTTGCATTGCATGCAAGATTAATCATTCTTAAAAAAAGTAGATTCTGCAAATGGATGAGAATTAACACGTTTTTTCGATATTAGCTCTTCAAGTAAATTAAAAACGAATAAGTTTGAGTAAATTACAGCTTCTGTTTGAAATTTCCATTCTTTTAGTATCAAAACAAAGAGAAAGACCATTGATCTTGACGAAGCTAGCTTTATGTTATCTAAATATCAATAAAAAAATATATATATTTTCTCTTAAATAAATTCCCTGCTAAATTTTATATGCAAAAGGAGAAACGAAGAAAAAACACAGTGCTTGTTTGGCTAACTTCATACGCAAATTTTTTATTTTCCAATATGTTCATCTTCTGTAAATTTTCTTACAGCACTTCTCTCATCCTAAAAGAAAAGCCAGAGAAAAGAAAGAGAGGAAATCTTCTCTTGGTAATGAAAAGAGGAAACTTTCAATTCCTTAGTTTCTTCTTGATGATCACGGGCTTCTTCGTAACGTTGTATAGATCAACAATAGATCTATATCTCTTCTTTCTTTTGGGGTACGCCTTCAGTTCTCTGATAAAGATGGATGAAATTTCATTAGAATCCCCTGCGCTTTCATCTCGGTGTTGCTCCACCGATTTGGTGGTGTCGCCGCCGTGGTTTTCTTTGCTGTAATCGGAATCGCCGCTGAGTTGAATCAGCTGCAAGGCCGCATCCAATTCCGTGTTGGAGAGCATTTGGGTTTTCCTGCTCTTTCTTGCAGATGGAGATTTCTTCTTCATTGAATTTTCAGCTCTCTCTATAGAAAGAGAAACTTGTGGAATAGTTAAAAATAAATTAAGTACAAGGATTTTTTTGTTAACAAATGGAATGGGACGCGACAAGGACTTATCTCTTTTCCATAGGTTTCATATTTTTTTTTATTTGGCATAACAAAAATATCTGGAATGAATTTCTTGGCATCAGACTTTTCTTAGGACAAGACGGTCATTTGAATCCCCTTCAAAATCACACGACACAGAATCGTACTCGACGTCGACGGGATTTCTTTTATGGTAGGGTATATAAGATCAATCATTCTGAACCGCACGACCGAAGAATAAGACTATAATCGCTTTTAAAGATGGAGGAAATTAGCCCATATTTAGTATAATAATTCAAAGTTAAAAAATTAATTTTAGCCCCTGTTTGAAACCCATTTTGGGTTGAAAAATTTTTTTAGAATAGTGATTGATGTAAGAATGTGTGGTGGAAAAGTGATGAAAAGTTTTTGATTTGTGTGTAATATTATTTTATTAGGAGAATGTGTGGTTGAAATGAAAAATGAGAAAGAGAAAGAGAAATGAAAAATGAGAAAGAAAAAGAAAAAGAGAAATGAATGGGTGCCAAACGAGGACTTAATCACATATTTTATTGGATTCATCAATTTTTATCAAAATCTACTAAAAATCTGATTTTTATCTATATTAAATAGATGCTTAAGGCCCGTTTGAGTCGCATTAAAATCTGATTTTAATCTAAGTAAAAATCAAACAATTAATATCAACCACATCTTTTCAATCACACATTTCAAAAACTTCTATCACAATCCTCTAAAAATCTGATTTTAATCCACCCCAAACAGCCTCTTAGCATGAAAAAACGGCTTTAATTTCTATGTATCAAAGTGAAGTCTTCTTCGATTGCATTATTAATCATTAGCCATTTTGTGGGACTAGCAATTCTATTTTTCAATCAATTAGAAAATTTCAGGAATATGAGATTTTTAATAAAACTACTTAATTTAAAATTGAAGTGAACGAAGTGGAAAAGAAACTTGGGAATATGGTGTCAACAAAACATGTATTTCATGGATGGCATTATAAACATGTCTAAATAATTTTAGGCATGCCAACTTCATGCTGGTCTACCCACTTCGAACCCCGGGAGGGATTCTCACGTCAAATATTTCGATTATATGTGTTTGTCACGTGATTAGCCAATTTTTTATAGGTGACACGACAAAATTAACAATTGAGAATGTAACACATATTATCAAAAAGTGCACTAAATGTAATAAAATGCAGGTATAGTGTAGCATCCTACCCTCGTCCTACCCAAAGTCTTGTGCGATTGCCCTTTGTTTGGACATGCCGAACGGTGTGAGGGGGAAGTTAACCCTAGGTGTGTGCGATTTGTCCGTCATCGTTGTATCTCATTTAATTATCTCTAGTTAAATATGTGATTTTGACCATGTTTGAATTGTTGTATTGTGCTAAGAATGGAATTCTATATTATATGTGTCAAATTAATTAACGATCTTTTTGATAAGGTTTTTAGAAGTCAAAAATGATTTTTCGAGACTAAAAGGTTGAAGTATTTTGCCTAATTAGAAATGTTTTTAGAGAAAACTAACATAAAGTGACTTCATCATGAAACTATTTTATAAGAAGCAAAAATTTAGCCGACAAGCTCTAAGACATTAACTAGGAACTCGCAAGAAAACTATTTTTTCTCTCTTATATTACACGACGGCTAAGAAATATCCTCGTATCCTCATGTAAATAAATATATATTAAGCCTCGTTTGGCCTCCATTAAAATTATAACATTTTTCTCTCTTATTTTTAACCTCGAGTTTTTTAATAAAATAATATTACACATAAATCGATTTTTTTTTTCTTTTTCAACCACTTATTCTCCAAAAAAATACCATTTTAAAAATTATAATATCAAATAATGAGGGCCAAACGAGGGCTAAGACAAATACAAACCTATCATCTACAGGGAAAAAAAACTATCTAATGTAAACTGCTATATATTTTAAGGGTGGTGTTACCTACTGCTCACAATAGGGGGTGGGGACCACATCTTGGGATTTTTTTATTCACCTGGGGCCCGCGTGCATGTGAGAGGGGATAAAAAATTATGTACAAATAGATTTATCCATATTTTAAACCAAGGAAAGAACAGTGCCATTCTTAATACAAACAGACGCTTGAATCACTATTAATTAACAAACGAAAATCATGTCAAATACAAATAAGAAAAGAACTAACAATTTTTATTTTTTATTTTTACGATATCAAGAATTCAGTAACTTTCCAACGAAGCAAAGCAAATCGAAAGATTGGTGCAGAAAAGAGCAAACGCGTAAGCATGGATTAATTCAAGCTTATTGCTTAAGCTCCAGGCAACCAGTTTGTGTTTGTGCTGTGTGAAAACGAGGATAGGAAAATGGTGTTTTCTCTAAAATTATAAAAAATTATTTTGACATTTGATCATTTGAATTCGAGATTAACGTAACATTATTTACCCTTTCATTTACAGTAAGTAGATGCCTTGTAATTTACGCTTCAAAACCAAAATTAATCCATCGCTGATAATGAGAGAACAAGTCCAGAAAATAATACTGGAGAGCTAAATCCATTAAGTCGAGCTAATGAAGCTATATTTCCATCACCAAGCCTTACCTGTTCAATCATATCAGCAACTTCTACCTTTAAAAAAAAAAACTTACGGGCATCTTCGATTCTTGGCTCGCTTGTGACCCATCAAAGGGTTTGTATTTCTATAAATATCAATAATAGACATAAACTTCCTTTTCTTTCGGGGCAAAGCGTCTTCTGGGTCGGACGATTCACCTGCACGTTCTTTGACATTTTCATCTTCTTGTTTCTGTGGGAAATTCAGCATGCGAACACAATTACGAGCGCCTTTGGTATCAGCATAATAATCTCTTCTGAATTGAATTAACAGCAAAACTGCGTCCAGTTCTTCATCGGTCAGCCCCCAATTCATCTGTCTTCTTCTAATCTATACAGTGGAGTCAGTGTGGGATTGTGTGTATATTGTAGCAGAAGGATTTTATGAGGAGAATGAATGGGAAGGTTTTTATAGTGAAATCACCGCCTTACGATTAATATTTAATACTTGAAATAATCAAAATCCATCTCTCACTGGGAGAAGGATTCCTATGGAGAGCCTGACTGGGCCCAATTATCAGTTGGGCCGAGTTTGTTGTGACCTGCATCGGGCGATATTCGGATTATTAAAAAGGAAAAATTCATATATCATGTGTAAGAGTGTGTTTGGTAGAAATTAAAATTGGATTAAAATTGAAAAATTAGTCGTTATTGTTGACTTTTATTAGACGAGTGAAATCCAATAACGATCATGTTTTTAATTTTAATCAACTTTTTAACTTCACCAAACATGCTTTAAATTATAAGTCAATTTAAAACTCAAACAAAAAGTTTAAATTTTCAAATCTCATATAATAACTAAATAATTAAAAATATTTTATTAATTAATTATGTTAAGGTCACGATTATACAATTAATGATCACAGTTACAAACTTTTAGATCACAACTCATTATTGGTCAAGTATTATCGAATTAATTGGTCATAAATTATTTTTCGGTCACAAATTAAAATATTGTAGGCCACAAAATTTATTTATTGATCACAAATCACATTTTTTATAGGTCATAACTTATTTAATGGTCACAGATTTTCAAATTAGTTTGTGACAAATCATTTTTCAGTCACGAATTATAAAATTTTTAGGTCACAATTAAATAGTTTGTCAAACGCACTTACAAGTTGGGTTATCATTTCTATTTCTCATCATTGTTCAACACAAAAAAAAAAAAAAAAAAAAAACAAAAAAACAAAAACAAAAACAAAAAATCAAGCATTCCCAATTTAAAAAAAAAAAAAAAAAAGTGTACTTTGAAACAAATAAAAAAAAAAGACCTATTAATTAGCTAAAATAACCTCTAGGATCATTTATAAATATTTATCAAACATGCTCTCCCTAACAATTTTTAACTTTAAAAAATGATTAGTCGAGCGGCAATGAAAAACCTGCAAATTCATGTCAAGAAAATACCATAAAAAGAGAATGATATTCAAGTAAATGTTATCCAATAGGTCTTGTTTTTTAGCAAGGAGAGAGCCTTGTCATCTAAACATGGTTGAATTTATAAATGAGTTCAACAACCACCTAAAGAAATTAACAATCTCCATTTCTAATGAAGAAAAAAGGACAAATTACAATGATAGATTCTGTTAACAGCATTGTCTCGAGATTTCAATCCTATTCACAAGCCAATTTGGTGTCAAAGCTGCTCAAGCAGATTGCGAATGCCTGAAAAGCAGATAATGGATACCGGTAGTCCATGGTGAACATATCTTTACCGACCTTGCCAAACTGGAGGATGATTTTATCGTGGTCCGACGACTGTGATGGTTGAGATGTCGTTTGCACATTAGCGGTTGGTTGATTGGCTGCGATCAACTGAAAATTCTTGACCGATGCAACTGTTACCCGCCCTCGGAAATTGAGGCACCAGCACTGTAATTGTTCGTGCCATCTGGGAGACTTGTTCTTGAGAATCAGTGGTCCTGATTTACTATCATTGTCCTCATTGGCCACCCGAGCAATATCAGAGAATCGTGAGCTGCTAAACTCAGTAGATTGATCAAGAGATTTTGAGAAGGAGATGCTCCGAAATGAGTCCTCGAGGGGCCTCTGAAGAAGCTCGGGTTGTCCAGGTACTACCCCACCGGGTTCAAGGGACGAGAAGGGTATTGAGTGCATCATGCAGTGCATCCTCCGGGGACCCCGTGTCCCAAGAACATTCAGCTCATATTTAATTTGGGCTATGTTGTAGCTGCCAGTTGGTACTTTTGGAGAAACTTTCTGGGAATAGAATCTACGACTTGCTTTTCCAGGTGGAGGGATGTGTGAACAAGTATGTGGAGGCTGTGTATCATATATTATAAACTTCGTACCAAGAAAATTTGATCTGTAAAAAGCAGTAAACTTTTCGAGTTAATATTGAGAAACTCTACATCAATTTTGGGGTAAAAGCAACAAAATTATTAATTCTGTATCAAAAGAAGCAAATCAGGGATATATAGTGTCTCAGAGGTAAGAATATGACAAAACAGGAAGACATGCATGCAACAATAATGAAAATCCTTTTCTGCAGAAACCAAGCACTAATTGTTCGAAAAATCATTCCCCTGAATTGCAGCTTACTCGTGCCTCAAAAGATCTGTTCAGAGATCTCCCTTATCAAAAGATCTGTTTTTTATTTTTTCCAAACCACTAAATAAAGCTCATTCATCTTACACATTTCAAATACCCATACGATCATATTCAATTTTAAAATAAACTGAGAAAAAAAATGGATATTTTCCCAAGTTAATAGATTGGAATTCCAACCGTGGAATAAGTCATAGTTTCCCGAGTGAAATAAAGCCTTCGGTTAAGATTTTTCTATAAAGAAAAGTAATTTATGTATTAAACCTCCCATTGAAAATTATATTAGTTTCTCAAGAAATTATTATGTAATCTGGAAAGGAAACACACAAAAATGTGAATATGCATAAAGATATAACAAAATTTTCATTCAATTCTACCTTAGTTTCCCGATATACGTGCTGCTTGATCTAGAAATGTTATCTGCATCCATGGAGATAACATACTCTGTACAAGTAGTTCGACGAGTTCTTTTTGCAGAGAGAAGGAACTTCCCATTTTCAACTAGCAAAGCTGATACAATTAAATTGCAACTTGCATTAGAAGAGTGTAATCAATGGGTTTTCAAGTGCAAAGATTGAACAGTTTCATTTCACGACAGGAAAAACTAATAAGAAAACTATGCCATCTGTATATTTCTATGCAGCATTCTTCACAACTGTACGGAATCAAATATGCAGTTGCTTGACAGAAAATTGATGACAAAATATGACCTATTATGCATATTGAACGAAGAACTACTGCTTCAGAATGAAAAATAATATTTGAAATATCAATGCCTGAACATTTATTTCAGCAATTCCTTTTCCTTCAAACTACCTAACTACACTTTAGTTAACTTCATTAAGAAGAAAAGAAAGTACAAATGCAAAATTGCAAGAACAGAAATTTCCATGATAATAAATAGAGCAAATAATCGTAATCATTGCTAAATCAAATACTGAACAACTTACCGGGACTAAGACACAGGTAAAGACGATATGTTAAATTAGATTTGTCCCGCTTAATGAAGCACTGAACAGTTCCATCACGAGGTCCTGGCTGTAAAGAGAAAAAAGCTAGATTTACTATTTGTTCATGTAGAAGTACTGAATGTGGTATCTGTGATGTCAATGCTCTAGCGAGAATAATGTGTACACTAACAACACTAGCTGTTAATAGAATAATCATGACCAGGCTGAAAGCATGATAGATGGTAGGAATTAGGAAATAACCTGCTTTAAGGAAACGGGAAAAGTAAGTTTCCCGCATAACTCTAGACTTTTGACAATATCCTTGCACATAATCCTCCATGATCGGCAAACAGCAGCGCATGCAACCACATTTTTTCGAGCAGGCCATGTGCTCTCACTCTCTTCCAACCTTCTAACTACATCAAAAAGTAACTCTGGTGGAAGGTTGGCCCATCGACTATTCTGAATTACCAAAGGTTGGTCATTCAAGTCAGGGAATGAACCATGTGATTTTCCCCTGTGATGACCAATCAGCCTTACATCAAAACTCCGCCGAGATAAACTCCCGAAACTGCCTCTTATATCACGAGCTATACTGCGGAACGACATTAATCCCCAAACTGCTAACTAGAGAATAAATAACAGAAGCTTTCCTGCTCCTTTATATCGTATAAATCTTTTTCCAATATCTTATGGCTTCCCTACATATAAATTTGACTACAAATGAGCAAAAGTGAATTTCAGAATAAATAAATGAATATCTACAAAGAAAAGAGAGGAGAGGAATGGAAAAAGATGATTCCATGTATAGTTTAAAGCAAGTCGATCACAAAACTACGCATTAGACACAACTTCTCCAGGTTCTCAGCAAACTTAGTTTCCATAATTTCACTAGCAAAAGAAAAAATAAAGAATAAACCAGCCAATCAAGGTCTACTTTCCGCAGATAAACCTTGTCAAGCCTCTTATATATCCAGACACAGAATCAAATTTCAAACAAAGATCTAACATCTGCAGGACTTTAGCATTTGAGCTGTGTGTTAGTCTTTGTGGCAAAACATTGTCTAAACTAATTTTGTTCAGGTGAAAAATACTTCATACTGTCCCCAAATGAATAAATGTCAACTGCAAAGGGAGCTAAGGGATGATTTGCAAGATGGTTTACGAGAATATAACTTTAAATCAAAGAAAACCGAGCACACTATTCCGAGCTTTGAATGCAGTTCCTGACCTAAAGTTTTGAGGTGCATAAACAGTACTCTACAGTGGAAGAAAATTAGCAAAATAATAATCATGTAAAACAACATATCCTCACGGGTACCCAAAAGCAGATAACCTGCTAAAAGGGACGAAAAAAATAAAAAAAAAAAAACCAAAAATCACATAAATTGCTTTAAAAAATCTCAAGTTTAAGTTCCGAAATATGTAAACCCGCAAAATTTTACAAGTCTCTCTCCATTAATCACCAAAAGCAAATAAAAAAATAAAAGAAAAATTCCGAAAATTAGACGCCATAGAGCAAACCACAACTTAATCCACGCGATTTTCAACTCGTTTTTCCGCCAAAAAAAAAAAAAACAGAAAATTTCAAGAAATGGAAGCCTAAAAAAAAAATAAAAAAAAATCATGAAATATTTGAAGATGCAAAAAATGAGATCAAAGATTGGTACCTCAGAAGAACAAAATCTCGAAACCCCAAGTCCACTGCAGTATGTATGCGTGTTCTGACCAAAAATTTCAGAGAACTTCGCAAGCAGATCGAGAGAAGAAAATACGGATCACACGTAACAAAATACACAGACAAACCACCTTTTTTTCAAATACTCGAAAGAGTGGAGGAAAATCTCATCCGGGCTCTAAGATTGGATTAAATCTAGTTCAAAGAAGCAGAGAAAGAGAGAGCGTGGGGAAGGAGAAGAGGTATTAGAATAAAATAAAAAAGAAAAAGAAACAAAAGTCTCTGAATACTTTATCGGTGTTTGGTTACTTCGTAGAATAATTAGGTTTCTTACATATATATATTGACCAAAGACGTTGCCTGGAACCAACTCCCAATAGCCAATTCTGACCATTTCAATTTTGATTTTCTGTCCTTTTGTAAATAAAAAATAATTGGACAAAATACAGTCCTTTGACTTGCACTATAAATTCCGATTTTTTTTTTTTTTTTTTTTCTGAATCAGCAAAATGCAGCTTGGATTCAGAAAAATAATATTGAAATAAACTTACTCGAAATAATTATTGATTTAGTTCATTAAGAACCGTATCAATTTTGAATAATAAATTCACAACAAGGTTCACAATAAAATCTCCTTTCATCTTTTCATCGATTCAATTACGTCATTTTGATCGAAAAAATTATATTGTTTTCTATAAAGTTTTGGATCAACTTATGGAAGAAGAATCAATACGTAAATTCGTGGACCACGAAATCAATGCATATCCTGGAATACTATTCCCGTGATTTACGACACATTTTGCTTATATTTGGTCCGAATTAAAATTTGATTTTAGTCAAAATCAAATGATCCCTACCAAACACCGTTTTATGTTTAATAGTTACTTCATTCGTCCCATTTATATAGGTTCACATTCTTATTTTCTTGTCCCAGTTATATAGTTTTGTCTCTTTATTAAAAATGTTTTGTTTTGTTCATTTACTTATATACTTTTATTTCTTTACTACTTCAAATAATAATTCATTACTGGGAATTGAATTGCCTAAAATTTGTTTTACTGAAAATTGTAATTAATTGTGTTTGATTGGTATAATTTTCCACCTGAAAAATGTTGAAAGTTTGGTGTCCGTTTGTCTTCATTTTTTATGGAAATTATTCATTAAAGTGATAATTTTTTCTACTATTGCGTCTAGAATTTGTTCTAATTGGCAAAAAGTAAAAAAAAAAAAAATAGAAAAAATTATCATACCGAATATCATTCGTTTGACTTTCTTTTGCGTAGAAATTGTCAACAAAAGTGAAATTCTTTTTACAATGGTTCATAGAATTTGTTGCCTATGCTCTCACAAAAAAAAAAATGAGGTGGAAATTACTTTCCCACATAATATGTGGGTAAACAAAATCAATTAAATGTGTATCAAAGGATTGTACCTAGAAAAATGTGGGGAAAACAAAAGTCGGGCAAATTTGTGCTATCAAACACACTTAATTGGCTAAAGTTGAAAAATATTTTTTTTTTTACCTATTTTCTAGGCTATCAAACAGGACCTACTAGTTATTAATAATTAAATGAGGGTAAATTAGGAAAGTTTTTGACAAAAAATATTTTTTCAATAATATTAAATAAAATTTCTTAATCTTTGTCAAAAAAAAAAAAAAAACAAGTCTATATAAATGAGACGGAGAGAGTATTTTCATTCACCATTTTTATATATTTATTCTACTCTAAATCTATTCACATTAAGAAAATTAAATTATATTCCAACATTATCCTTATTAAATTCATTCATTTAAGCACTATATATATCAGAGAAAAAAAAAATTATGAGAGGGAAAAGTGGAAGAATATTAGTTTCCAGAGGAAGCTGATTTTGAAAAAGCTGAAGTTTTTGAGAATATTTTATTATATATTTATATTGGCATAGAAATGCTCTTTTTCAAAAAAAAAAATGTAGAATTAATGGATTTTTCTTGATATTGATTTTACATTGTCTTTTATTTTGTTGCATGATATACTGTCCACGTAATCTTCTAGGTTCTTCTATTGTACAGTTAGCAATAGATGTGGTGAAGCTTGAGTTGATGAGTAAGATGCCAAATCATTTTAATTCCTTAGCTTTCTCAGCTTGTGCTTCAACTTTCAACAGCCGCCTGCAAGATGGAGAGTAGATATCTGCTACTTCCATCTTGACCATGTGAAGATAGAAGCTTGTGATTTCAAAGCCTTAGTTAGGTTGTCTGCAACTTGAGAACTAGTATGTACATATTCAGTAACAATACTTCCAGTTTGTATCTTATCCCGAATGAGATGACAATCAATCTCTGTATGTTTGGTTCTCTCATGAAAGATAGGATTTGTGGCAGTGAAGATGTACTTCCAGTTTGTATCTTATCCCGAATGAGATGACAATCAATCTCTATATGTTTGGTTCTCTCATGAAAGATAGGATTTGTGGCAGTGAAGATGGCCGATTTATTATCACAATACAGGCTAGCAAGGGGAAAGACTAGTACCCCTACTATATAAAAATGGCATTTTGAAGTTACTTTAAATACAATAGTAACCAATGAGATATTACATTTTTTCAGTTTTCACTCATCCAATCTTCCAGTTTTATAGGCATGTTAGTTACACATCTGGTAAGTTGCATATACGATAAGTTGCATACCCGATAAGTTTAACAAATACCAAATTTGCAACTTACCGTATATGCCGAATATACAACTAAAATACATAATCTATTTAATAGCTAAAATACAACAGATTAAATAATTTGTTAATCACAACAAACAAAATAAGTTATATAAATCACGATAAAATAAAAAAGATAATCTAAATAACAGAGAATAAAAAACTCAATTGAATTTTAAAAACGAAGGCTCGTGTGAACATAATTTCCTTAAAACAGATTCACCCTCTCACCGTATGTGCTTTATAATATATTAAGTATTATATCAAGTGAAAATTACTTTTTGGATGATTTTTTCTTATTATAATTCAATTATTTCAACAATACCTTACTTTTCAATTTTTAATATGTATTTAATTATTTCAATAATACCATTCTTTTCATTTTTCAATACATATTTAATTTATTAATCATTTGAATCATTTGAACAATATTATCATTAATTATTTTGTCTATTTAGT
>CAIGRO010017677.1:0-12910 GCA_903798355.1 Fraxinus baroniana
TTATGCAAATCAATCCTAATTTTTTAGAAAAATGGCATTTGTACACTAGGATTGTACATCTGAGTTTACACCCCTCCATGTGTGAGGTGACTATGCATAATAAATCATAATTTATTGTGCGGGCCCCCTCCATATGTAGGGGTGTACACCTTTGACCCTTATGTATGTGTAGCATTTCTCCTTTTTTTTTTTTTATCTTTTTTGGATAGAGTAGAACTTCCATTGCTTATGTAGGACAAAACAAGGTTCATATTTGGCTAAGCTCAAAAAATTACCTATAAGTAAATATATTTTAAAAATAAATAAATTTCTTTTGTTTGTCAAAGTGAAAATGAGTGAATTTTTTAAAGTAAACATTACTATATTGTCAAAATGAGAAACCTTTTTGTACTTGAAATGGAAAATGTAACTTATTTAACACATCTGAAAAAATAAAAATTCATTTTTAAGTAAGTTTAACTTGCTGTTAGCCAAAAATACTCGTGGGTCACAAAACGTATAGAGTTTTGCTAGATGAACACGGCCAACATGGCCCTTTCATCTAGCACAATTCATGAATATAACATTAAGTCCTTGTTTGGTAGGGATTAAAATTAATTTTGTAGTAAATTTTAATAAAAATTGATAAAATATGTGATGAAAAAATTATGGATCTCAAGAAATGTATAATTAAAATTAATTGTTGATTTTAATTAAAAATTTTAATTGAATTTTAATCCAAACTAAACAAGGGCTAAAGATGTCCTACTCACCAATTTCAAGTTCTAAAGACAAACTTGGGGAACACAAAAATATGTACTTTTACGACGACAATGAGATTTCGAAAGAAATTGATAGAATCCTAGTAAAATATTATTTAATTCACTTTTTAAATTAGATATTTATTTTAAAATATATAATTAAAATTTATTTATAAATTTTTCATAATTTCTATTTAGCCCTTCATTCTAGACTACATTTTTTTTAAATTCCTATTATATTATTTAATTATTTAATGATTTAACTTATTTGTATTTATTTTATTTTTATGTTATTTTTAAAATATATTTGATTGTTTATTTCACTTTTTTATTTTTTAAATTTTAATGCTTATTTTTAATTTATTAACAAGTGCAATATTTTAGTTAATTAAACATATTTTCAGTTTAACAATTCTAGTAGTAATATAATTTGTAATTAAATAAATATTGAAATAAATTAATCGCTGAGAATTTTTAAAAATAAATAAGGAAATAGATAAAACACCATCCATTTGGTGCATTACTTGATGTAATGGTGTGAAAGTTGTACGAATTTGGTGTTAATGGTTGGAGATGGCCTAAGATACATCTAATGGAGCTGTGAATTACATCAACAAGTGCTTTACCTCACTCTTTTTTCCGATTATGAGATGAAGTGAAGCTTGTTAAATGAACATGTTTCCGAGGCTCAAACAATTTTATATATATATATATATATATATTTTTAGTGTCCGTTTGGCATGACTTTTAAAAAGACAAAAAGAGTTTCGAGAATCCCAAAAGTTGCTTTTGAATCCGTTTGGTTAATTTTATGAAAGTGCTTCGTGTAGTTAGAAGGACTTTGAGAGGAAGTTGATCCATCCTGGATTCTTCCAAAATCTCATTTACGGGAAGCAAAAATAAAAGTAAAAGTTACGTCAAACCGAGCCCGTAAAAATAATTATGTGAGCAGCACATGTAGAAGCCGACATGCATTCATAAACCTCGTATGAACAAATACAGGCTAACGCCATAACTGTATCTCTTCATGTTGATGAAAAAAAAAAAACAAAAAAAGACGATTAAGATGCCAATTGTCTAAGCACCACAATTTACACTTGCAGAAGAGCAATATTCACCAAAAGCATCTCTCTCTCTCTCTCGAACAACATTATCCCAAAGATGTAGAAATCCATTTTAACACTGCAGTATCAATCCATCCTTTACTAATTGATCTAACAAAAGAACCAATTCCGATATAGTCGCCCGTTCTTTGGGATCTTCCTTCAAAGCGAGCTCTGCAACATCGGCAAGTTTTAAAAGGGGTTCAACATTTCGAGGCAGAGCCACATATCGATCAATTATGGCAGCTGCCTTACCCTGTCTAATAAGAGGGCCTGCCCATTCTACTACGTTTGGAGGCGTGCAGTCCGCATCATAAGCTTTCCTTCCACTAAGAATCTCAAGCAGCACAATTCCGAAGTTGTACACATCAGTACTCATGTCTGCATTAAGACCCCTCTCCTGTGGAGTAGCTCCCCAATCAGCATCCAAAAGAATTTTCGAACTCTTAACATCTCGATGCACAATAGGAGGTACAGCTTCCTTATGTAGGTACTCAAGTCCCTTTGCTGACTGCGTGGCAATTTTAAGCCTGAGGCTCCAATTCAGAGGAGAAAGGCCCCCATGGAGGTGATCATGAAGTGTCCCATGGGACATGAACTCGTAAACCAATAGCCTCTCCCCCATCTCTGCGCAGTAGCCCAACAAGTTCACAATATTGCGATGTCGAACATTACAAAGGACCTCCAACTCCATTTCAAAATCACGGCTATTGGTGTGGATTATTGTAGCCGCGTTAGCCCTTTTCACTGCCACCTGTCTTCCATCTGGGAGGACAGCTTTGTAGACAAAACCATAACTTCCCCTTCCCAGCTCATTAAACTCCTTGAACCCATTAGTTGCGTCCTTTAATTCTGAAAGCCGGAAAACTTGAGCTACCTCCGAACATGGTGCCACAGATGCTGGAGGATGTTGATCGGCATTTGCATCCATTTCCTGCTCAGGCTTACGAATGCAGGAAGCAAATTTTCTATTCTTCCGTTCTTCACTTTCTGGGGCTACAGTACGGGGTAAAAGACACCAGCCAAACATAATTAACAAGCAAGCAGCCATGCAAGAGGCCACTATTATCAGTAGTTGAGGCAGCTGATTCCAGTGCTGCCGCTGCTGCACCTCGGATGAGGAGTGAAGTCTGCAAATATCCCAACAAGAACTGTTCTGGCAGAGAGAACAGGGTGAACAAATCCTGTCTGCATTTTCTGTACATGAACTAGAAGGGAAAAATCCTTCAGAACAATTGCTCCCACACGTCAAACAAATCTTTAGATCTTTCCTAGCACACAAGCTTGTCAATTCTGGCTCATTTAGAAGGCTAGCATTGAAATAAAACATTCCTTCACCACAAGTACCAGGGGTACACAACCCTGGACTACACAACTGCAATGGAGGATCATAATCCACTGGCGATGAAACATTGGCAAACCAGCAATCAAGTACCAAATCACCTTCTCGAATACCGCATGTAAGATAGTCGGATGAAGCAATCGCGAGAAAACCAGATCCCTTTGGGATCAGTGATGCATTGAAGTTCCCCCAACACTCTATCCCATGATTGTCCTCTCTGATCCCACAAAAATGTTTTGCACCAGCTGCCATTGCCACGAGTCTAATCCCAACGGGCGGATTAACAAATGAATCATTCCGACTCCAACATTTGATCTCTCCAGAGATCTCCGAAACCCCACAGATAGAGTCAATTCCGGAAGTTAGGGCCACATAGTTATCTGACGTACCTGAAACCCCTAGACTACCAGAATTCGGACCCCAACACATTAATCCTCCATCCCTTATAACTCCGCAGCTAAATCCATTACCAGAAACAATTTTCTCAAAAACAAGACTACTAATGTACTGATCATAGAACCGAGCACTTTGTTTTGAGATTAAACTGTCATTTGATGTTCTAATAATGTCCCAACAATCAACGCTACCAAAATCATTTTTCGAATAGTAAGATCCTCTAACTGCACAAATATGATCCTTACCAGCAGCAATCTGAGAATAAGCATTAAACTGAAGTACCGGAAGAACAAGATCAGAGTTTGAAGATGGATCCTTCGAATCCCAACAAAAGGCCTGCGAAGTGTTGGCCAAAATTCCGCACATAAACCCGTATCCACCCGAGAGCGCCGCCATAGGAGGCAGGTTGGAGGAATAACGCAAGGAATTCGAATCTGTCGAGTTTCTGTTCTTGGAGTCCCAACAAATCACAGCCTGCTTTCCACTGGCATCAATGGCACAAAAGAGCCCATAATCCCCAAACGACGCAGAAATGGAGTCCATAGTCCCAAATCCCAACACAGAATCAACCAAAATGAGCATAAACAGGACCGGGAAACAGGAAAAAGTGGCATTTCTCAAATGTCCAGAAATGAATTTGGGAGGATAATTCATGATTTGAACAATGGGCAGTAGTGAGGACTACTAAAATGATCATGGAGTAAGAGAGGCGCAGGAAGAAAGCGTGAGATGGAACAGTGGTGAGGTTGAACTGGGGGTGGAACTGATGACGACAGAACGTGGGTTTTGCGCCTTCCATTTTTACCGTTGTTGGCAGATCCTTGGATTATTCTTATACACGGTACTTTTACCGTTTACATATTTGCAGGAGGAAATTGCAACAAATGTTTATTGTCAGTTTGTCACGTACTTTGCAAAAATGTCCAAAATTTGTTCAAGGTCCATTTTTTAATAATTTAGACCAAAATACCCTTGTTAACACTTTTTAATTCCACACTAAATACAAAAGATTTATAGTGTTAATATATTGTGTTGGCTAATAAGAATTTAACAAATGAATAACGTATACTATTATTTTGAAAAAAGTATCATATCAATTCATACATTAAATGTTCACTTTTCACCCAATCCATCCATGAAAAGCTACCCAAACCCACATGACCCAACCCATGTAAATGAACCAAAATGAAATCTAACACTTCTATCCGTTCACCTGTTTTCTGTCTAACCTTGAAACCCTAAAGCCCACATCTTCATCTTTGTCGTTGATTGTCGTTGTCACTGCACCTGCTACTCCATATGTCCAAATAGTTGTGGTAAGTGTCAATTGCCGATTTGTAATTGTGTGTTACCTGTAACTCTTTCCATTTTTATTCAGTTGCCTCTTTATCCGGTTGGATTCTCACTCAATCCGATTTATTCATTGTTATTTTTTTTTTCTTGATTTACTTCGATCTTCTTCTTTAACTTTTTGTAACTCTTAGCATTTTTTTTTTCTTTGAATTAAAAATAATGGTCTCCATATGTACAAGAACTATTTTTTGTTTGGCTACTGCAAATGTATGATTAATGGCTTGTTGATCTTGCATGTAATCCCATATTCTTTAGATCTTGTGATGAGTTCTATCTCCATTCTCAAATTTGGGTTTAATTCTAATGTCTTTGTATCAACAGTTTTGATAAAGTTTTATGTGATGTTTGAGGAATTATATGATGCCCAAAAAATGTTTGTTGAAATTCTTAAAGTGTGGTTTCCTGGAATTCTTTGATTTCTGAATTTGTTGCACCAGGTTGGCACCATGAGGAACTCAAGAAATTTGATCCAGTGACTAATTTAAATCAAAATGAAAAATTTAAATAGTTGTACAAAACTCAGTAGTAAGTTGAGCTGCTATCATTATCATTTTACTTATGATAATTTCATAGTCACATGTATAACTACCAACATGTGTGTCACATACATGTACAATGCAAGTTAAGGGTCAGTAAATAGTAAATAATAGCATAATAGTGCAGAAAATAGAATGTCCGACTATTATTTTATTGAATTATGTGCTATTAGTACCCTTTCATATATTTTTCTTTTTTTCCCCAATGTTATGGCAATTGGCAATTTTCTCTTGAATTTTTTCCAATTTTTTAATTTATTTTATTTCTATTTTTCTGAAGTGAATTGCTAACTTAATTGAGTCAAATTGTATTAATGTCAAGTAGGTTACTTCAGTTCTCTTATTGTTCTCATTACATTAAAGTTCCAAAATCATGATTTTGAAGGTAGGGATGGGGATAGACCATTCATTGAAAGAATAAAAAAAAAATCAATTTGTTTTTAGTTGGTTCTTATATTATTTGTCTTGTTCGTTTTGTTATTTGTAGATGACTTCCTCACACCGACACAAAATTCCGGAGGAAGAGCACGTTCCGGCCCAAATTTCACAGGTTAGCAACACTAAATATATAATAGTTGTCCTCAACAAATTCAATGAACAACAAAAAACTATGTTCGAGAAAAGTTGTATAGGATATGTTGCGAAGTTGTCGGAGTTCAAACTATCTGTGCAATTAGTTCATGAAACGTGGAATTGAAATGGAGACAACGGTACTTTGTTTTAGTACTTGCATGTTGTTCAGGTCTTATGTTATGTACAATTTACGAATTGTCGTTCCTGACATTTGAAATATCAATTGTAGAGAATAACATGTATTTAATGTCGAGAACAACATTTCGAATGTCAAGAAATATTAGAAATGTATAGAACTGACAGAAATGGAATGAAAATTTGTTCTAGATACATGAACTGTCAAATGTTGAGATAATCAGGATCCAAATGTCGATAACAACTTTTGCTATGACAAGAACATCATGAAATGTCAAGGACTAAATCAAACCAATTAGATGTATAAGTTCCTCAACAAGATTTCAATAAAAAGTGTGTTATAAATTCATCATCATTAACAAAAAGTCCTCATGGTGAGTATAGTATGGTATAGTGTTGACTTCAACCAAAGTATGTTGGTAATAAACACAAATTCACTATTCATATGATAAGCGCAATGTCTAGAACCTATTATATCAAACAAATGTCAATCAATTGTAATTACATAGAGTAGGAGTTGGTGCGTAGTCTTCTAATTACACTATGCCTTACTTCTCTATATAAGCATACATATGGCTTCAAAAACAATATTCAAACACAATTCCTCACAACAAATTCTTAGTAGTAAGAACTTCTTCCGTCAACTATGTCTTCTTCAAGCGAAAAACTCATCATATTGATGTTAATATGAATCTCTCCCTACCAGGATCTTCAACGGACAATCCGATCATCATCGAATCGAATGACGATGAACAAATGCATGTCGTTGTTCCCTACATTTCGCAACCTTGGAATCTTCGTTGTCAAGTGAGCGTTCATCCAATTCCATTTACGGATTTGGGAAACGAATGTGAGCCAAGCGAACCCAGAGTTGGCGATCGTATTACCGATAGGCCAACATCCATATCTGAAATCATTCGTGGCTCTTCTAGTTTGAACATAACATTTTTATTCATGCCCATACAATGCTTCTTCTATTGGTGATAAATGATCAACTCCGACATTTGCCTCTTGCTCTCCGACATTATATTGATCTGCAATTACACATAGGGCTGCTTGCCTGTGAACAGAAATGTACCATTGCAAATCGTTGTCATCAACTACATCATCAAGGGGTACATTTATGTTCAGAACTTTAAATTTCAGGTGGATTCAAAATTTCATTATATCAAGATGAAGGTTTTTGAACAATTTATTGACAAATTCTTCATAGTAATGTCACTTCGAATAACAATTGATGTTGTACGGTTCTCATACCACTTTCACTCGTCCTCTACATTGACGAATTCACCACCATGCGAGACAATGAGTCTCATAATATCTCACATATCTGCATGTCATCAACGTAAATAAGATTAACTAACACGAATACCTAAAACAAACACGTTGACCGTAAGAAATATGGTCAATGGTAAAAACAAAATGTTCCGCAGTTTCGCTAAGTTTGTAACATAATTCTCGATATTTGGAATAACGTCAAGAATTATAGTTGAAGTGTCGTTCTCGACATTTATAAAAATGCCGAGAACGATATGTCGGCAGGCACTTCACCATTTGCATTTATCATCTTCTTCAACTTCAACTACCATTTTTGCAAGAATGATATGTAGGCCAGATAGTTCACCATCTGCATTTATCATCCTCTTCAACTTCAATGACCATTTTTGCAAGAAATTTATTTCACCATTAAATGCATTGTGAAATACATGACCGTCATTGTAAATCCATCTATCAAAGTTATTTAACTAGGTTATAACACAATGCTTGAGAAAAACAAAACGATAAATATGAATTTGATTCAAAAATGCTCCAATATACAACAAATCTCTGTAGTTGTTTGAAAAATCCAATCATCTATTTACATCATATATATCACAACTATTAAATACAACTTATCAACAAAAATAAGATTTCGAAGAAAATTTACCTTCTATAGAAAATTGTGGATGAGATTAAATTTCTTGGTACGAGATTATATGATTTTCTTTGAAGTAGAAGTATGTAATTTTTTATTTATTATTTTTTTTTTTTTTGAATTAATGGTTTTTCTATTTCATCATCTTCATTTCTACCAAATATCATCGGTCATTACCTAATAGATAATGAAATGACATTTACCCATTATATATTACCTTGTATTATTGTAACTTCTTATGGAAGCTACTTCTTTTCTAGAAATTTGTGTCAAATTGAAAAGAAACAAAAGAAAGAAATTGTTTCCTTTTTCGTTAAGGGTATAAAAGATAGTTTGATGCCAAATATGGCTATTTTTGCAATAGTTATCAAAATTAAACATTTTTCAATTGACATGTAATTGACCATTTTTAAAATTCCCCATTTGCAACTTCAAAGTTGAAATGGATATATGCAGACAAATATTTTTTTTTTTTTAACCTTTTATGTTCTAATGTAAGTTACTGCTGAGGAGGTCTTGACCTTTAGCCCATGTTTGGCACCCATTTTCTATCTCATTTTTTTCTCCTACTTCATTTCAACCACACATTCTTTCAATAAAATAATATTACACACAAATCTAAAACTTTTCATAACTTTTCCACCACACATTCTTCCATCAATTACTATTCTAAAAAAATTTATCTTCAAAAAACGGGTTTCAAACATACCCTTAGATTCTCGGCTTTTCAAATATGTTTTTTTTTTTTTTTGTTCTACTATTTATACATGTTCTAAATATTAAAAATAATAATCACTGAATTAATTAAAATAAGAATAAAAAAATTAAAATATAATAAGTTGTGTTGGTTGAAGACAAAAATCATCGTTTTCAAGCATTTTTTGCTCGTCATAGACAAATCAAGGATAAACAGACTCACATTGCACTTCGAAATGCATTAATCGATTATTCGTGGAAAAAAATATACGAATTTCGAGAATTAAATTGCAATGATATTTTGACTTCATATTTAGTAATTTAATATGTTTTAATTATACTATGTTTTAATAATATATTTATTAATGAATTTAATATTTTCCTTAATTTAACGTAATTTTTTATTAGTAATTTATATATTTCTAAAATAAATAATATTCTGAATAAATAAATTACTAAAAATAAAAAAATAGAAGAAAATAATTAAACACTGTTAATTTAATGTAATGATTAGAGATAAATTTTAGTTTGATACAAAATGCGGTGCACCACTGAAGATAGTCTAATGTGCTACAAACATGAATTGACCATTGGGGGAGGGCCCACCTCCGTAAGTTTAGGATCTCTAGTGCAGTTTTTCTTGTTTTACTGTCAATGCCAAAATAAAAAAATCATTATTGTTAATTTAAAAGACTTGACACTTAAGACAAACCGAATGATTTTTATTTTTATTTTTATTTTTTTTTAATGGAATGCTAAAGATTTCCTAACCCTCAAGTTTGTCAATAGACAATAGGTATAGTTATTATACGATTTCCAAGTTCAATAATGAAAGAAAATAAAATGTGTTCATTTTAATAATAGAAACTCAAGAAAAAAAAAATTGAGGAAATTTTGTGAGAATCATCAAGTCACCAAAGCAACGATGAGAATGAAAATAGTTTTCTCATCCTTAATTATTTCATAACCAAAAATTTTACCTTGTGATTTAAAGGTAGGTAAACTTCTACCCATTCATTTTAATTCTTTAGTTTACGTGACACCAGTATTAAATCTCGTTAAAAGATGAGTGGATGTAAGAAATCGACCCTTGCTTTAATTTGAGTTTATGTAATTGAAGATAGTAAAGAATGACGAGAGGGAATAAAAAAAAAAGTAAAAGAATTTACAATATTCGGTTCAGGTTAACGTAATTTGGTCGAGTTGATCTTTTAAAATAAAATGTATATTTGTTTTGCACTTCAGATAAGTTTTGTAATTGTAAATCCAACTACCAAATCATCCCATACTTGTTACAACCAATAATAGTTTAACGTGCATTGCAAATTATCTCAAAATACTTTATAAGTGTTGTACAAGTAATATTTGATACTAATTTGTTGAAAGAATTTGATAAGTCTCAAACGAACTAAAAATAAAATAAAATTTAGGATATAAATTTAAAAGAATAAAATTGTACTCTCAAAACTCAATTTCTATAATTCAAACTTTTTTTATGATGAAATACTACAAATAAGCAAAAAATTTATATTACATTTGGTGTATAAGAATTAACTGCTAATACATGAATTTAAACACCCATTAAAATTTCTAAATACATGAATATAAATAAATTTATCTATAACAACTCTAAATTCATGTAGTTCAAAATTTATCAAGTCAAGATTCATCGAATCTAAATTAATTTGAATGTTAATTAATTAAGAATTAATAACACGAAACTCTTACATTACAAGAATTTTATAGTATTTATTATATATTGAAATAATTGAATTGTAGTAGATTTAAAATTATCTAAAAAATAATCTCAGTCGATGTGATATTTAATATAGTTGAACATGTGGTGTATGTTATTAGTCATTTCAACGAGTAGAACCGAAACTCAAAGCTCGGGCTCGACTCGAGCCACGAGCAGGCAATGGCAGGCAGGGCCCGAACCTCGGCTCGGTGGAATTGAGTCCGAGTCGGCGAACTTTTTTGTCACCCCTACATATCCCTACATGTTATTTTAAAACATTTTATAAGTGCTATAAAAGTAATAGTTGACGCCAATTTGTTGAAAAGATTTAAGAGTCTCTAACGAATTAAAACAAATAAAATTTATGATAAAAATTTAAGAAAATAAGTTGTACTTTCAAAACTCAACTTTTATGATTCAAATTTTTAGTGATGATGAAATATTATAAATAAACAACATTTTTATACTACATTTGGTATATAAAAATTCATTGTTAATACATGAATTAAACACCCATTAAAATTTCTAGATGGATGAATGTAAATAAAATCATCTATAATAACTCTAGGTTCATTTAAAGCAAGATTCATTGAGTCTAAATTAATGTGAATGTTAATTAATGGAGAATTCATAATACGAAATCTATACATGACAAGAATTTTATAGTATTTATTACATATTGAAAATGAAAATTAACATACTATTAAAATAATTGAATCATAGTAAGATTAAAATCGTTCAAAAAATAATTCTCAATTCACTTAATATTTAATACATTATAGATTGAAAAGGCTAACACTGTGTTCTCAGTAATCTAGTTGGTCAATTACTTAAATATTGAAATTGCATGTAAAAAATTGATGGGTGTATGGAGTGTCCTAAACTGTTTAGGTAAATGCTGTGTTTATAGTCAAAATTCATTTTAATAGCTGAACTTTGATTTTTCTAAATTTGAACAATTTGATTGATCAATTGTAAGGACGAATCACATTTGAATGAATAATAATATTCATAATTATTTATTTTTTAGTTTAGGTAATAATAAATAGCATTTAGCCATCTGAATATAAGTTCATATGACAGGTAATCTTTACCAAATTTAGAGTCTGTTTGGTATAGCTTAAAATTTGATTAAAATTGAAAATATAGTCGTTATTGGGTCACACCATTTTAATAAAAGTCAATAATAACGACCATTTTTTCAATTTTAATCCGATTTTAATCTCTACCAAACACACTCTTAATTTTCCATTTTGATAATTGAGGCATTGAATATCACAATCAAAGTGGGCCCACTTGTCATCCATGTGATCTGTTCTTGATGGAAATTATAGTCAAAATTAATATTTGATTTTTTGTAGTTATATAACATCTACCTGTGCATGCACGAGGCATTTAGTGCAATGTGGCAAAATTTGCATGATTTTGACTTTTCTTTCGATTAAACTTGAGAAGTTAATGATATGAAAAATGCTATTCATCCCCAGTCTATGTGGCTGCATGTGAGTGGTTAAATGATAGGTGAAATTAAATGATTTATTTAATTTCACCTATCATTTAATGCCACATTAGCCGCCACATAGACCGGTGCTCAACCCCAGTGAGGATGAATAGCATTTCTCTAATGATATTATTAAGAAAAACAAAGTTAATGGCTCTTAGCGTAACATGCATGTCTCCTTATGTTTAGTTAATAGTTATCATTTGTTTGGTAATATATTTTTTTAATGAATGAATTATTTTGGAANGCTCAACCCCAGTGAGGATGAATAGCATTTCTCTAATGATATTATTAAGAAAAACAAAGTTAATGGCTCTTAGCGTAACATGCATGTCTCCTTATGTTTAGTTAATAGTTATCATTTGTTTGGTAATATATTTTTTTAATGAATGAATTATTTTGGAAAGCTAAAAGGGAAAAAATATATTAAAATTTTCATTAGGGAGTGTTTGGTAGGAATTTTCTATAGTCAAAGTTACTTCTATGATTGAGAACTTCTGAATATGTTTTATTGATTTTTTTATTAAAAGAACTTTTAGATAAAATCGACCCTAAATAATTTCTTTAAAAAATTCTTCAACAAAAAATAAAAATATTGTAATTATTGCCTTTATTTCTTGTGGGTTACGGAATTTTTTTACCATTATTTCTCCGACTTATTCACACAGTTGCAACTTGCAATATATTCTCTAACTAATTTCCTATTGGCAGTGGAATCCTTGACTTTTCTATTTTGGTGAGAAATTTATGGGTAATTGGCGCAAAACTTCCCTACCTATTATGGGTTTTGTGGAAATCGTCCCTATATTTGATTTTTTGGTGAATAACATCCCTACTTATTCAATTTCTAGCGCAAAGCGTCCTTCCGTCCAATTCCCGTTA
>CAIGRO010017743.1:0-12691 GCA_903798355.1 Fraxinus baroniana
AATGGTTGAATAATAGTTTGATTGCATATATCAAGAAAGATGTATTTGATAATATTAAAAATGATGTAATTATGGAACATTATCAAAAATATGAGAACACATAGAAAACAATTGTAATAAAATATGTCTTATTTTAATTTTTTCATTACTTTTTAAAAGTTTGATTGTGCCCCTCAACATAAAAAGTCTGCGTCCGCCCATGGATGTGAGGTGAAATAGGCTAGCCTCGATTTGGATTTAGTTATTGTGAATTTCCAATTCTAATTAACGTGTTGATGCATTTAAATATCCATGAAAATTTTATCTTGGTTTTGCAGTTATAGTATAAAAATTTGAAAATTTGGTGGTTGGTATTTTGTAGGAATGTTATTTCTCAGGATTGCACCTGTATCCTCACTATAAATAGAGTCCAAATCTTTGCCTTGAAAGAGTGATAGATCTTTGTTATGGGTTCTCAAATCTTCGCTATGGCATTTAGTAACTCATTTTCTCCCTTACTATTTGTTGATCATTTTTGAAAGTTAAAAACGTGTTTCCAAAAATACAACTCTTTAAGTTGAGTCCACGTGGCCATTTCCAATTAACTGGTTTGTTTATACCTGGACTGTGCTTTCTCTCCTTCATTTTGGACCGTTGATCAGATCCAATGGATGTGATTAGTATGAGCCTTATTTACGTGTTTGGTTGTGAATTTTGGGATTCATTATTCATTCTGCATTTCTTCTGGAGAAAAAATGCTCTCGTTTTTGGGTTCTCTCTGCGTGATTTTTTTCTTCCATAGAGTAAGAGTTATTCTTGTATAATTTTGGGGCTCTTTCTTCGCATATGTTGACAATGACTTGAGTCTAATTGTTGGCTGTTTTGATTAGTCCCTGTTCGAGTGATTTATGCTATAGGTTTTGGAGTTTTTCAGTTGAAGTTCTAAGAGATCTTTTTCCATCTATGACTAGCACTTGATTAATAGTCTCATTTTGGTTTCATTTGTAAACATACTCCTCTGGAAGGTTTTCTTGGTGCACAAGTGGATTTGGGTTGGTAGCTGAGCCCCCCAAATTAGGCATAGCCGAACTGGGTTAACATTTTTGGTAGTGATGTCGATTTTTGCAGTTTGTGTTCTTGAATGTGTTGTTCGCGTTCTTGCATTTGGGTATTATTAATCGCTGTCTGCATTCTTGGCTGTTTTAACCCAACAACTTTCTCTTCTAACAGTTGCGCGGCTGTATCTGAACTTCTCGCGGAATCTTGCAGTGAGACAACATTTTAACAAGTTCTTGGCTTTCATATCTATCCTTGCACATCTGGAAAATTCGACTGAATCCTTTTTCTTGAAACTTTATGAGCATGCTAATTACTGTCTTTGATTGATGGTATGTACACAAATGGAGAAAGAATAAGATACGTGCATAAATTCTTGTCCGAATTTGAACTAAGTTGGGGATTATACAAGTGAATGAATTTCTCACTAGACACTAATTGCGTTACATTTCCTTCCACTCATTTGAAAACACAAAAGTACCGAATATCAAACATTCCCTCCTAGTACAAAAGGCTAAAAACCAGTTCCAGTAAGTTGCTGAGTATGCATTATTATTGTACAAAAAGTACGGTTAAAACAAGTTACAAAAAGAACCGTTAAAGCAAGTTCTCATAGCAGTTGAGTTTAAATTTACATCATGAATCGTTCATCTCTTTCTCTACCATGCTCTCAAGGATTGCAGACCTTGGGTTCACCATTGGCGGCCCCTTTTCGCGACGCTCGAGTTCGTCAAGCCGGAAAGTAACGAGTCTATCCCAATTCCCACCTTCAAACAGAACCCCAGCCTTGCCATCAGTAATTCTTTGGACAATACCACAGTACATATAAAAGGGGTTACTGGGGTTCTTGACAATGGCTATCATTCCAGGTAATAACAGTGGCAATTCAGGTGCTTTTGGCTTCTTTACAGAGCTTGGAGTAAACTCAGCAATGGCTGATTCTCCCTTCTTAAGTGGTGGATTTTGTTCAATGAACTTCATGAGTCCCTTTTCGCCGCCTGGAAATCCACCAGTTAAGCCTAGTAACTCCTTTTCAAATCCATCTTCTGATGATGGCGGTGGTGGCTTTTCTTGCTCTTGAGGGGTGTCCACTGGCGGTGCCGCCTCCTCTAGGTTGGCGGGAGATTTTTTCAGTTCTTCCAGGAGGCCTTCTTCTCCATTGCAGAGGCCTCTACCTCCCAATATCTCATAGAGGTTGAATTTTGCTGTGGGAGTAGATTTGAAAGATGAGGGTTGTTTTGGAATTGTGAAGATTGATTTATGAATGAATCTGGAGAAATTGGGTTGGCCAAGAAAATGGGATTTGTGAAGAAGAGGACCTTGAAGGTTTGGGATATGGATAGAAGCCGCCATGGATTCTCAATTGAGGTAGAGGAAGAGTGGAAATATCTGTTGTTCTAATAATGGCCACAAATAATTTTGTGGGATATCTGATATTTTCATTGCTACACACGTGTTTCCACCAATTAATCAACTCATTGGATATATGACAAGAAAACAATCTTAATTTTTTATTTTTCATTTCTGAAGGAAAAATAATTTTCTATAATGCGTGATTTAAAATAATTTTGGAAAAAAATATTTTCAAACAATCTTATCCCAAACTTTGTAAGGAACTTTACATCCAAGGTAAAGATATTTGTGCATAATTTAATGTACATAATTGTTTACCCCCTCACATGCACACGGCCCCGCCTCCATGTGAATAAAAAAAATTCCAAAATATGTTCATCACCCCTATCGTGAGCTCATAAGGGATTATGTAAATAAAATTCGATACACATAGCATGATCTAAATCTTAATTCTTGAGTTGTAGCATGATTTGTCCCCAAGAATGCAGGTTTATGAACAATTTTTAAACCAATAAAAATGAGTGATGAGTGATTGATAAATGAATAATATTTATGAATTTACTAAATGTAGATAAAAGTGATTTTACTAAGAAAGAAATAATGTACTAGATATAGATAATAATAAAAAATATGGAGAGTTTTTCCGTACCAAAGTATTTGACAAAGGAATTTTAAAAATAATCTCATTCATTTATTTTATAATAATTTAACAAATAAATCTTGTAAATTAAAATCCTATAAAATCTCTCAAATAATCTCATTCGTTTATTTTATAATAATTTTAACAAATAAATTTGTTTATTAAAATCCTATAAAATCTCAGAATTTCCTTCCCCCCTACCCCAACCTATCCTGCCTACCCCCACCCCATATTTAAATAGATAGATCAACCAAGTTAAAAATTAGGACAATGCAACATCTACCCTCTTTTTTACCTAATCTTTTACCTATACTCACAATAGCATGTGAAAACCACACATTGGGAGTTTTTTATTTGCGCAGACCCCACGTACATGTGAGAGAGTGAACATTTTCGGTACACCCTTTTCGATAAAAATAGAATTATCCTAAAAGTTAATAGTATTTGAGTCTCCACAATCTAGGTAGTCAATTAAATTATATGAATTCATAGTATCGATAGTACTCAAAACTTTAGTTTTCCACTCGACAAACAATTAATTTAATGCAAATTATTAGACTAGCACATTCAACAAATAAGCGAGACGAAAGAGATAAAAGAACAATATAACAATTATGAAAAGGAGGGTAGTATTTTTTTTTTTTATTTCTTGAAAGATGATCTTAATTTTACAAAATGATCCAAATATATCTTTTAAAGGACTAAATTAACTGCTTTGAGAGACAAAGTTCCTAATTTATTTTTCTATTCAAAGAGATAAAATGTTAAGCTGAGGTCCCATTCCCTTGTCATAAAACTGCATGTCAAGGTAATAAATAACATAGGATGCCGAATTTGGCTTACAAGCTAAACTTTATTTTAAATAAATTTGAAGAGGATCGTGTTGAACCAAAATGACTTACCCCTGTTTGAGCCACATTATTTCCACATGTTTGATGTAATGAGGAATATATGGTAGAAAAAGAAGAAAAAATTGTTGATATGATGGAAAATATTATTTTATTGAAAAATGTAGAATTGAAAATGAGTAGAAGAATGAGAATGAAAAAATAATGTGGCTCAAACGAGGGCTTATTTTTAACTTAAAACAACAAAAAAATAGTTGCAACCACTGCGAAAATCCCTAATAAAGGGTCGGACAAAAATTCACATCCGGGCACAAAAATGGAGCAAAGAGAACACTGAAAAACACAAAAATCTTATCAATCAGCAGCAGCGAACAGCAAACAAAGATGACGAAGATCGGAAATACAAAATGGCATTTCAAGAACTTGGAGAAAAATTAATTGTTTCAACGTGTACTTTCAGGAGAATTATGTAACCGATTTAAATTTACTAACCCGGACTCATTCGACTCTGGCATTATTACCTCACATGCTTCAGACACATCAGAATTAAGTAAGGTACCACATTTAGTATGACCCGACTTCAGTTCCTGAATATTACCTGCAGTTTCTGTAGGCACCTCCTTGATCCCAGCAAGCAAATGAGTATCGGATCCTTCGTTATCCACAGACAATTGGTTCTTCTCAGCAATATGCTCATGTGGGTCCAGGTTTGAATCCATATCCACATCCGTGTTTACATGGTCCAAGGCAGGAATCAACTCTCCTGATTTCTCCGTTTTCTTACTAACAGCAACAGGTACACCGAGCTTCTGATGCAAGTTCCTAGAACTCCCTTCCACCATCGGAGAACAATTTTGATGTTCAAACTTCTCGTCAGAGTTTGGAATACCATCCTCAATGTCTTGTGTATCATCGGCTGGAGACGGCTCCTCAACTTTATCATTCTCTACATTCAATTCCTCCTGATTTGATTTAGGAATTGACTCCACCTTCGCGCTCAAAAGTGAGAGCTTATCTTCATTTACATCTCTAAAGACTTCTGTCTGCCTCTTATAATGGGACATTGCTTTCTGCAATCTCAAGGGAACACCGAAGTAAGAAGAGAGAAAGATTAGTTCACCATTTACTGAGTTGTGCACAATCAACTCCTTTATAATTTCAATTATGTGATTCATAAAAGCTACTTTGCTTTATTTTTTAGCAAAGCGGGCCATAGAGTATTAAAGAACATAAAATCATATCTATTGTATTGTATTGTCCAATTGTGCCGGGTGCTGCTGCATACCAAACATGCTCTCAAGGACTAAAGCACAGAAAGTAATTTCTCTTACTTTTGGCCCCTCTAGCTACCCTAAAACTTTGCCCAAGATGATGTGCTACAATCAGACAATTATTCAGAATACCTAACAGAAAAACTAGGGCATTTCCAAAAGGCCTCAAATGAACTGCACACATATCACTGATGCCCATAAACTATCATTTCAATCTGCTTCTACAATGATAAAAGGGAGTATGAAAGACTAGTTTGCATATGCACTAATATTACCTCAGCTAAAAAAAGATGATGCATTTACCTAAAGAGTAATACTATTTAGAGCCATTTGGGTTATAAGACCAATCTAAGTGGCACTAAGTGACATTAAATTAGAGGCACAAGTAAATGAATCACATAATTTTACCTTCAGCCCCTGTTTGACATCCATTTTAATGAGTTGGGGAATGAGTTTTGGAGTAGTGAATTTTTAAAGAATGTGTGGTTATAAAGTATGAAAAAGTTTTGGATTTACGCGTAAAATATTTTACTGTGTGAATGTGAGGTTGAAAATGAGTTATTCTAAGAAAAAGAGTTTTGATTTAATGGATGTTAAACACAGGCTTAATTCAGTCTATCAAATAGTGTCACCTAAATTGGTTTTGTAGCACAGGTGGTGCTAAGATAGCATTATTCTTAACTAAATCTGTGCTCTCCAACAAGAAACATAAACTATTGGCATTGTTTTACATTAAAAAAATATTTCTTTTAACCACAAATGCGCATATACATTCAGGACAACTGTGTACCCGGAAGACAAAATCATTTTTTACAGCAAACAGTGGAACAGTTGAAGTTTTCCCAGGAGACACCGCTTGAATTTCAGCAGCTTGCTGCCATAGGAAAAGAAAAATTGATTAGACTTGAATTGTGATAGACAAAACAACAAGGCACTAAGACGAAATAGAGAGTTGAGATGTAATATTTACCTCCATGTATAGAATTTTAGAATCTTCTGAATCAGATATTATGTTTTGATCTGTATCAATTATGCTTGCCCACTGCTTAAATAACTCAGGTTCGGTAATATCTGCAGAAATGTCAAGCTTGGAAAGGTACACATGGCAAAACTGCACATCATCCTTTCTTGAAATTTTAGCAAGATTACTAGTCTCTTCTTCACTAATATGGGGAGCTTCAGCATCAGCATTCTTCTCAGACCTATCACTCAATTGACTAATGTCAGCACCATCAGCCTGCTGATCACGTTGAGTTTGCCCATTCTTTCCAGCTGAAACTTCGTCAACGCCTCGAACAAAATTATTCTGTTTCTCGGAAGAAGACGGCCTCTCCATGCTTGCAGATCTGTTAGGGCCCTTCCACAAATCTCCACTTGTCTCCCAGCCCTGACCACCTGGAAGGGTCCTAGAAGGGTTCCAGTCTGGCCTCTCATAAATGTGAAATTCATCACTAAAGACAGCATTACTTGCATTCCAACCATGTAATGGGAGAGGACGTGAATCATCCACCGGGTTATGCCATCCCATGGGCGGCCCATGGCCAGAAAATCTGTCAGCATCAGGCATATGGTACAGATTCTGAGAATGGTTTAAATCCATTGAAGGTCTGACACCAAATACTGACGGAACTGGAAATGGCTGCATCATGGAATGAAAACCAACTGGAGGTGGCATATGTGGAAAAGGAATGAAACCATTTGCCACAGGTGAAGGCCAGTTTGGAACACCATTCCATGCATTTCCTTGAACCCTTCCGACGTTAGGATCACCAATCCTCCTACGACGGCTATCCATCCCCGTCCTAAAGGGAGGAGGTAGCAATGACTTGGCACTGCTAGATAAATGGCTATTTCTACTAAAAGGTGAAGAAACAGATGAAGTATCTCCATCAGCTCGTGAAAGTTCATCTCCAGGAAAAAGGTCCATGGACGGCTCACGACTTCCCCTGCCCTCCTTGCCAGAGTAATCCTTTGCATCCCTAGAACCACTATTACACTGTGCTGAGTCTTCAATGTCACGACTCTGCCTTACATTAGATTTACTGAAGTGTCTCCGATCAGCACTTGATGATGGGGACTTGTATACCGGTTGCAGGGATGAGGTGTGAATATCTGATTTCAGATGCCTTTCAGCTGACAACTCTCCAAGATGGATGTCTTTTTGACCAAGTTTCTCCAGGGATTGAGATGATGAAATCTTCTCAGCCCCTCCAGAAGAACTAGCATAATCTCTAGTAGAAGTTATCTTGTCCTGAGTTTTCTCTTCATGAGAATAATCACTATACTTGATTTCATTAGAAAGCCTGAAATGAAATAAAGGCGTGTAAATGTCTGTTGTGGTAAACTCGTGAAGAAATCTAAAGATGCTGCATATGAACCTCAGAATAAGTGTTCAAGGCAGCTAAATTATTGAGAAGTGAGGACTTTCTTACATGTGGCAAGTCCAATTAAGTAGGAAAAAGATTTATAGGGCAAACCAAATTCAAGTGTAGTATGTAGGCTGTAGAACAAGAATGGGAAGACTCCGTGGTGTTTATGTATTTGATCAAGACAGCAAAAGTACAAACCAGACAATCATCTTCAATTCTTACAAATTATTCACGCACTAAACTCCCCAAGTAAGGAAATCCATTTTGCATCAGCCAAAGCCCAGCCTACCCCAAAAATAAAATAAAATCATCCGACATTTTAGTTTAACACAATACATATTGCCTAGGCAAGAAAGAAAAATCCCACATATGAATGCACAAGAGGACCATCCATCATGGGATCAAAAGAAAGGAAAATATCAGGGTAATAGAAAACCAAACACCCAACATTAATGAAATTGACTAGATAACAAACGGAGGAATTACAACAATTAGTAAAATATAACCCATACACAAGCTAATTCCAATGTTTTCAAAATCAAACACTCGGAACAAAGAAATGGGAAGTTATCTGTGTGAAGTAGCATTTCTACACGCAAGAAGTTTACTTCTTCACTATATCTTGAAATTTTAACACCTAAATCAAATGCAACAATCACACTCGTTGAAATGCAGTATTCATTATAGATGCAGACTAGTGCTTAAGCATATACGAGTTTCATACACCAAAGAATTATGAGAGCTTATGGAATTTTTAGCAAAACAATCCAAGATGACAGCGGAAGAAACTGTAAATTTCACAAAATCCTCGCTTTTAGTTTCATGCTTTTAGACAAAGCATGGACATAATTTAATTGCCCCCCTCCCCCTCTCACCATCTCCCTGTTGCTTACAGGTGCAGTGTATCCTATTGCATTCAAACTGGTAGAAGTACATTACAGACGATAATCCAACGTTTGGAAAGAAAGAAAAAAAAAAGCATAATGCAATGAACATATGATCAAAAGATGTTTACTTTATCCAAGATATATATCCTTATTCCTTAATAATGTATAAATGAATTAAAAGAACTGGCAGCTAATAAATCACAGAACGTCAATGGGTACCTGTTGTGCTCCCTTGTAGCATGAAAACTCGAGCTGGGAGAACTGCGTCGTCTACTATGGCTAGAAGAAATCCGTACATCAACATTTCTAGAGGTAGACCTCCCTATATCAGTAAGACCATCCATTCTCACACTGCCTGCTGATTTCTTTTCAGCATCAGATCTTTGATCCTGGGCACTTCTAATGTTACCATAATCCTCTACATCATCACTTCTCCTACCTTGATCATCTCCACACTTGACAATTCCATCCTCCTGGCTTACACCATCATCGTGTATGCTTGATTTCCTAGAATGGCAATCACCAGCATAACCATCATCCCTTGAATGCTTAGTGTCAGACTTGTCACCAAAACGATCTCTTGAACCACGCTCATCACCATACTTACTATCTATGTGTCTTTTCTCTCCATCTCCTTGCTTTCTATCCTTATGCCGACTGTACTTTTCGATATCATCCAAATGTTTCTCTTCCTTATGTCTAATATGTCTACCAA
The DNA here is from genome assembly GCA_903798355.1 of Fraxinus baroniana. NCBI lineage: Eukaryota > Viridiplantae > Streptophyta > Magnoliopsida > Lamiales > Oleaceae > Fraxinus > Fraxinus baroniana. The sequence continues at coordinate 9,119 of CAIGRO010017743.1, forward strand.
TGTCTTCTCTATAAGTACGTTCCCTTCGTCTATAATCTTTGTCACCATCTTCATGATACCTATCATCGTTGCGTCTACCATCTTTGCCAGTATCTTCACGATAACGATCATCCCGGTCTCTACTCTCTCTTTCAGCATCTTCACTGTATTTATCATTCCTGCGTCGGCCATCCCTTTCACTTTCAGGAGCATCCCGATATTTTTCATCCCTGCATCTGTTTTCTCGCTCGCCATCTCCACGATACTTTTCACCCCTGAGCCTATCATCTCTATTACCATCTTCTCGATATATATCATTGATATTTCTGGCTTCTTTATCACTATCCGCTCGATGCTTAATATCCCGATGTTTAACCTCTTTGTCAGCATCTTCCCTGTGCTTGTCATTTCCGTGTCTATCATCTCGGTCACCATCGCACTCATACCTGTCTCCATAGTTTCCACCCATATGCCTTTCGTCACTGAATTTCACATCCTTACTGCAGTGAGCACTTGAGGATAATCGTTTGTCCTCATTTTCTCTATCGGTAAAACCTTCTCTTGTCCTTCGCATCCTTTTCTCAAGTTCCTTCTCTAATTCAGGATTTCGTAAATCATCTTGCACGTCCCATGCTTCAAAAAGAAAGAAAAAAAATTGATAAACAGAAAGTACTAGCTACTTCAAGTTAATGCAAGCAGGAATCCAGCAACCAAACAAAAATAACACCACAGAGCATCAGTAGCCTATCTTTTCCATGAATTAGAAATCAAACTTTGGAAAGAGATATCTTGCTGATAATACCCTTTATATGGCTACATTTCTGCAAAACTGATAAAAACAGAATCTTTTCGAATCATCAAACCAAACACAAACCGCCACTGCAAACAATGTGACTAATGACTCTAAACCAGATTTCGTTGTCTTTCAAAGCATAATAAGAATCAAATAAAAACAGCAAGAAAAAAAAATCCACTTTCAAGAAACGCTTTATAAATATATGCAACTACTCTACTAAATCCAATGTAAAAAATAGAAGTAAACATATAATTCAAAGTAAAAAAAAAAAAAAAAAAATTGTACCAATTAGAAAATATGCCAATAATTCAAAGTAAACATAAAAAAAATCAACAAATCACTAATATACATCTAAATATGCCAAAGTCAACACCATATCATCAAGTCTAGAGACTGCAAATTTTCAGACATGCAAACGGAGAAGAACAATCAATGGACAGAAAGGGGAAGAGCAATAATAAAAATAAAACATCTGTTTGTACAACCTTATAAAATATAGAAATCTCTTCTAAAAATTCCACATAATTGTCCACAGTCAATAACTAAAAGGGAAATAGTCCAATATGATTGCACCTCAAAGTTTTATGAGTGGCTTTTTACCGCATTTGTTTCACTCCGCGTTTGGAGAGAATAAAAAGTAAATTAATATTGGAGCAAAATAAGACCACAATTCTAATTCTAATGGTCAACCTAGGATACCAACCCAACCAGTCATGTCCAGGCATCAACCATATCAATTGGTTATTTTGGAGACAAATTGACGCAAGGGAGTATTTGAAAGCTTCTTCCTGAATTCTCCATTAAACTTCTTTTGTCATCTATGAATTCAGAGATACTCTTAAAATAATTCTATTATATCTTACAGAAACAATGAACACAAAAACAGTGGAGACCATAAGGAGATCTACCCTGAAGAACGCCTAGGCTAGACTGTATATCCCAGAAGATCTAACAATTAAGAAGATCACCATCAGAAAATTTACTTATTTAACAGGTTGAGCATTCTTGCACACCAAACTTAAGTTTCTGTTCAAATAATGAAACATTTTAAGAAGATTTGGTGCTTTCAAAATGACCTTTAGTGCCAGGCCTTAAGGATACATAATAGAGTAATATAAATGTATATAGACGCTTACGGTACATTGCAACTGAATATGATGCTAAGGCATAATTCTGAAAGCACTGACCACAAAACAGAAGCTGGACACCAACTGAAATTTCACACTGATCAGAACTCTACTGGCATGTCAGAAGTTCACAAAAAGGACGAAGTACTAAAAATTCAATGTTCATAATTCATAAATACTTTAAACGATATTGCTAGTATCAACCATGTTACCATGCCCATAAACAAGAATTGGCACGTCAAAAACAACGTTCATAAATAAGTCCCATGCATACCACAATAATAACCTTACCAGTATTTTCTCTACCACGTTTACGCTGTCTATCTGCACTAGAATCCCCCAACTGTGAGCTTTGATTGTTCTCGAGATTCCTGTCCATCACCTTAATCTCACCATCACCATACTTACTCTCCTGACCACCCTTCTTGTCTTTGTCCAACCAGCATTCCTTATCCATCAATTCCTTCCCTTCTCTCCATTCCGATGAAGTTCTCTCAGATTTCCTCTTTGACTCCCTTTTACTCTTACTCTCATCTTTCTCCACCACCAAGGATTCCACATTCTCCTCCTTGCTCTCACCGCCAGTTCCACTCTCATGCTTTTTACTCTTACTCTTAGACTCAACTCTCAAACTTTCCCCTTTATTATTACTTCCCTTTAACTTCAAGTCAATTTTTGAACTTCCCACTTTATTTATTTCCTTCTCCAGATTCCTATCACTACGCCCCCTCTCCTCTCCAGCCCCATCCCACCTATCACTACTAACTCTTCCATTTACATCAGCCCTCTCCTTGTTGAGGAGAGCTCTCTCTTTTCTCCTTTTTGAAGACATGTACTCTTCCAAAGCTTCACCATTCCCGTCACACCTCAGATCTTTACCATCCTTGCCATTTCGGGCCTGCGATGAAATTTTATGCTTCTCGCCACTGGCAGAATCTCGATAAGGCCTCGTCGAATCACATCTGCTACTTTTCTCCTTCATCTTTACATCTTCTTCAGAATCCGAACAATCCTTATCCTTAGCCTCCTTCGAACTGTGTTTGCTATGTTTATGTGATTTGTGTCTCGAACTCTGGGGCATAACTTAGTTTCACTTCTCTAACCTTATACAAGTCCAAACCCTAACTCTCCAAATAACACCGCCCAACAAAAAATCGAAATATGATTATCAATGCAGCATATTTCGCCAAGAAACGCAAAAAGTCCCCAATATTTCAAAATCTCCAAACCCTAATTAGAACGGTTCCACATCAAACCTTCAAAAACCAATAGAAACCAATCGAAATAACATATCTCCAGTTAAACACTAATCGGAATCCAAAATTTCGGCGCCGGAAAATCAAGCGTTGACACTCCGACGACTTTAACTAATCAGATCGCTCGATGGCGGCGGAAGAAAAACACAGAACCTATTTCTACGCCACTGTATATCAAATAAACGTATATTTATATATAGGTAAAATGAGTATAGATACATATACGGAGTGTGCATACAATAGATAGATATAGAGAGATTAAAAAATAAAAGTGAAGAGGATTGAATTTAGAGAGACTGAAGTTTGATTTCGCTGTAAAGGGGTTGTTGGCACAAGATGTCCGGAGTTTACTGTGCAAAACGTCTCAAGCTTGTTCTTTTTTTTTTTTTTTTATATGCATAATATTTTTAAAGTA
>CAIGRO010017764.1:0-10682 GCA_903798355.1 Fraxinus baroniana
CATGAAATCAATTGTGTACAACCTTTTAATCACTCCACACTATTAAATACTCAACTAAAATCCAGCACGTGCATCGCACGTGCATTCACTAGTATTGTAATAAGATATATATAAAACTCTTTTTTATATTTCATCACTACAACATAAAAAGACAAAACACTTTGTATGACATGTCACAATTTTCATAATTATTACTGAATTATTTCTTATTTTTTTGCTAAATACTGAATTTCATTTATTTTTCTTACTGGTCAAGTCGATCACAGCCTGGGGCGCTGGCCCCTTGACCCCTGCTACCCGTCTGGTCAAGCTGATCACCATCAGGGACGTTGCCCCGAAGCCATAAGATAAATGTTTGCTATGAGTTGCGGTTGAACTTGGAATGATGCTCCTAAAATTCTCTCATGCTAAAAATTGATTGTGAATTAATAATATTTTTAAAAAGTTGGGGTTGAGAAATGCAAAAACACTCTTAAAATGCGCAAATCTCGATAAGGGGTGAAATGAAATTTTTCTTCTTTAAATCGGTACAGTTCGCCACATAAATACTGGTCTTCCCTGAAACCTTCTTTCTCGGTAATCTGTTAATTGTTATGGGTCCTGTAATAATCTGAAGATAGAGTCCTACTATTTAGAGTTTAAAGAACCCCAACAAGATGATGTCGTAGACAACAAATCCCACAACTTCAACCTTCAAGCTAGTGCTTTGGAGGGAGTGTCATGGGGGTTCACGACTTTACAAAAAATCCCCTTTTTAATATGTATAAATCAGATTTCGAAAAAACATTAGCTCTCTCTCTCAGCTGCAGTCTTGACGTTAATTCCCTCTCTCTCAGCCCGACTCTCTCTCCCCCTGTCCTGCTCTCTTGTCCGGCTCTCCAACCCCTCACCATTCGCCCCTGCTCTACCTCACGGCCTCACCGGCACCGACTCTCGTCCGCGTCCGACCATGTTGCCTGTTACCAAAGGTAAAACCCTAACCCTTCTAATCAGGGCCGGCCCAGCCCCAACTAGGGCTACTCCCTTGGGCCTCAGATTTTTAGGGGCCCCAAAAAAAACCAGCCACTTCTTTGGGCCTCAAATATTAAGGGCCCTAAAAAAACCCCCGAAAATGAACACCAAAAAAACCTATTTCCTTACCATTTACCTTCTTCAACTCTTCGTCTTCTTCATCTTCTCGGCTTCTTCAAGACTTCAACAGACAACAATATCTCACCAAATTCAAACAAGCCTTTAGCCTTTAATCATTGATGCTTGGTACTGGTAGTGAGTCTTCTAGAGAAGTCAGTCATCAGAGGGCAGGTTCAGTCTATTCCCAAGCCTCACATACCGCCGACCGGCGACCTCGTCCGGCGTCCTCAGTCCGCACCTTCCTAGGCTGAAATCAAAATATTTTACGATAAGGTTTTATTCCCTGGACTCAGCACACAGAACTTTGATGAATTCCTGTTTTAATTCTTTTTCTTGGTTATGAACTTCATTTCTTATTTTGTGAACTGTGAAGATTATGTTGATTGTTGAGGGTGAAATTACTGAAATGTCACCTTCTTTTTTCCCATATTCGAGCGTGTGAGCTGTAAACGAATTGAATTTCTTAAATCTGAATTCTTTTAAATCGTAACAGTTTTGAGGTTAACAGAAATGGGAAACCCTCTTAGCAGTTGTATGGTGATTATTGTTTTCATAGTTCTATAAGTTTTCGAGGTGAAGCTTGAAAGAAATTATATTGAATTTAGTCGCAATTGTATTGGATGGGAAGAAATACCACACGTGCGACTTAGTGGGAAGACTTTATTTACCTCTTCACAAACTATTGGATGGGAAGGAAGTAGATAGGGGGATTAAGAAGATTGCAGTTTATGTGGAGAAGGGGATATTCTGCATGTTTTTGAAGCATGTGTTACAGTGTTCTGAATAGTTGAGGTTGATTTGCCGAAATCTTCTTCTACAATGTTGTGCCATATATCTACTACTTATATGCCTGTTAGTGATCATGTGAGCAAAATGGTTTGTGGCCACTGCTTTTGCAACGGGTGGGCAGAGCATTTCATTGCCAAAATTAACGAGGGGCAGAATTAGCAGATTAGGTACCTGTCCAACAAATGTCAATCTATGTGCATTTTATTTCTTTTTGAGCCATAAATTGAATTTAATTATGTAAACTTTGGAAGTTCAGCTAGCTGATCTACAGTATATTGTTCATAGGTGTTGATTTTTGAAAAAATGATTACGTTGAAGGTTCTTATAATAATTACTCACCTAGGCCTCTAAATTCTGAGGGCCGGCCCTGCTTCTAATTCTTTAAATCCCTCTCCCTCACCACATTTAAGTGATTGTTTAGAAATGTAGAAATTAGAAGCTAAGTGATTGTTTCCTTCAAAACTGTTTAATGGCCAATTGGATTTGGTTGTATATACTTGGAATTTGTTGTTTATATAAATTTATTGGTTGTTCGATTTTGTTTTCTTCAAATACGATTACAAACGAATTAATGCTTGTTAGTTCCTAGAATTTGTTTCCTGTAACATTGGTTAATGACTGAATGCTTCTTAATTCATAGAAATTGATGGAATTAGCGTGCAATTTTTTTTTTAACGTTTGCAGTTGTACAGTACAATTAATTATTTTTTTGAAGTGTAGTGCCTGTATATTTTCTTATTCTAGGTTAGCCAAGCCAAACAGACCCCTGGTCTCTAACCTCAATTAAGTAGTTTATTTTCAGAATCGCTTTTATGTTTCTGAACATTATTTGCATACTTTGAGTGATTAATTTGGATCCTGCTGCAATTATCAAATAGTCTCTAGACTTCAGTTAGTTGTCTAAATTGAAAAATGAAAATCCAGATTTAGAGTGAGAACAAGTTTTTTCTTGCCGAGTTTCTTGATTGGTTCTAAACATGAGGCCAACATTTCCATGCTTGACATGTTTGCCACGTTACTCTATTCCATTCTTCTGTTAGCGGCAAAGTTCTCGACTAGCCTAATTTGTGCACATGCTGGACCTCCTTTCCCTAGTGAAAAGGCCTCCTTATCCTGGTTGGAATATAGTTTCTACTCCTCAAATTTGAGATTGGCATCAAATGGTTTTGGAAAAGAGAGGCTGTAGATAAAGATAAACTCTTATTTTCTGTGTGAGGGTATGACAATTGCGTATGTTTGATGGCATATGAATCTGAAGAGTTCTACTCTCTCCCCTTTTAAACTACAACAGACAATAGTGATAGTTTTTTCGAGAGAACTCAGCATTGAAGCTATAGGTGTTAGTTTCTATCAATCTTTAATTGTTTTACCAGATTGAAATTTGTTATTGATGATCATAGTAACTTCTAACTCTGCTGCCTCAATACATTCTAATGCCTTGAAGTTGAATGCTGGTTTAAGGAGCTTTGAAGATTAGAAAGCTAATTAAATTGTTCTGTATTCATAAATGTTTACTTTTGATACACATTTTAATGAAAATTAGTCAAAAATATCGTAGATTTGATTATTTTGGTTGTTTATATTTTTGGGTAAATTACTAAACAGTCCTTCAAGACTGGGAATGAAATCCAACGTGTTTTTCATCAATGCAGGTACAATATGGACCTTCTTAACTCAAAACGTCTGTCCGTGTCACTGGTGCCCTGGATTAGCTGGGACGAGTGGAACTTTGTTAAAACCTCCCTCTTTTCGTCCTCTCCAGATTCTATAAACTGTGCCCTCCAAAGAGTAAATATGGAATGAATAAATATATGAAACTTAAGATCATGTCTTCTTTTTAACATAAATTATGTGAATTTTTAGTTTTGTGAAAGATTTTTTTTTGCTTTTTTGGGTGGGTTTTTAGATATCGACGTGGAGGACCAGAGGGTGCATTCCCGTGGTGATTGAAGTTACTGCTTCCATTATCGAAATTCAACAGAAAGATCCTTTTTTTAGGTGAGTTTTATCCTCTTATATTAAAATTCATCAAAAGAATACACCTTATTCCTTTTAGTAATTGTTCGTGCGAAATCCACAAGCGTACGAGATCGTGGACAAGTCATAAATTTAGTATCGTTCTTCAGAGAATAAATTTCAATTCAAGTTTACTAGCTTTATATGAAATTCGAATTATGTAAACAAAAGAGATTTTGATTTGTAATTATTTTAAATTAATCTAAAAATTATGTAAAAGTAGGGTTTGTATCAAATTATGGACAATTGTTTTGGATTTAAAGTTTGCATATTTCTATCTATTTCAATTCTCAATTATGTAATCGAGTTTCAATCTGCATTCATGACAATCGATAAAGCTAATGTATTTAACTTTTTTTAAGATAAATTAATTCTTTAATAATCACGGCCCAATCCTATTCCTAGTCCAAGTTCAAATGATTAAAATGCATTAAATTTTAAATTATCTATGCTCTTGTTTTGTCCTCATTATTTTTAAAATACATTTTTCTCTCTCTTATTTTCAACCACATCATTCTCCATCAAAATACTATTCCAAATGCTTTTTCATTAAAAAAATGGAGCTCAAATGGGTTCTAAATGATTGCAGATAAATTTTATTCATAACATTTATTGCACATATGTTAATTTTTCTTTTATTTCTTCCTTTTCATTCTGAATTCAGCAAAAAGGATTATACCCCCCTTGATATTTTCAAGTTAAAATTCTTCAAGAAGACCCCCTTTGTGACTTTCAATCCTTTTGATTGAATTTATTACTTGCCTACAAAACAAAAGGTTACATACTTACATTGTGGGCTGATTGTAGAGATGACTTAAGAGAAGGTGCTTTGCAATCACAAGAAATGCTATCCATGCTATATTGCATGGCGATCATGAGGTTCCCATTCTTTTCTTATTTTAATTAAATTATCATTTTGGATTTTTTAGCTTGCAATTCATATATTTTTATTACCTATCAAAAAAAAAAAAATTTAAATTATTGGTCTGTTTATGTATTGCCCCTGAAAGAATGATTGTTTCCTCTTTTCATTTGTTTCCCAAAGGCTTGTAAATGGTGTGGTTGAGAAGACGCGGAAAAAGACGGAGATTTCAATTGGGGAAGCAGCAAATGCTATTGGCATTCCACGAATGCTTATTGATATTCGTCATGGTGAATTTCTCTGGATGTTTTTCATGCAGAACTGCTTTCATTCCTTTGTTTCTTGTTTTATTTTTAAGATTTTGGTATATCATTCTCCACATGTCTATTCTTGTGATTCGTACTTATAAATTTAAAGTTATTAATGAGTGTTAAAAAAACTTGTAGAGGGTTCTCATCGTGATCTCCCGTCTCTTCAACTGGTTCGTCTTGCATCGATGAAGGTGATATTTCATGAATTGTTCTGCTGCTAGCGTAAAAAAAGCTGTTGTCTTTATTGTTATTGATTTCCTGGACAGTACTGTTTCTAGATGGAATAAATGAAATGGAGCATGTTTATTTCTATAATAATTTGGCTGTGTTTCGGTTTGTAATTTAAAATTATTTCCACTGCTTTGTAGTTTTCTAAGTTTTTTCCAAATTTTGCAAAATCTTTTCTTAAGAAGTTATTGTTCAGTTTAGAAGCTAAAGAAGATCTCAATAAATGAATTCTGGATCTAAATTCATTGTTTTTTTGGCTCAAAAAGTGAAGCCCAGTTCTTGTAAAAATGGACCTTCTTGCTTATTTAGGTGAGGAAAATTTTATGCAATTGATCCGGATGGAGCATTATTTTCACCATTTATGTACATGGCAGCTAAAATTTCTTTGACCATTCTCCTAGGACTTGCATGGCTCCAACTTTAAAAGGGAAGCTTGTAAAGATCTTTTAGTTTTTCACTTTCTTATAATATATGAGTAAAAATGACAGATCTTTTTGATGCTTTAAAATCACTCATATTATTAGAGTTGGTGATTTGTCAGCCAATTTACTTCATGTAAACAAAAAAGAAATCCAAGTTTTTACATAAGCGCATTAACTTGAAATTTGGTTTGCTGAAGTTTTGAAGATTGTGTTTTAGTGGTAAAATATTGACCTCACATCATGGTAACTAGCTGTGATGAAAGAGCCTTAAAGTAGGATCTACAACTCCTTGTTAAATATTAAATTCGTGTTTCATCTTAAAAAAATAGAGTTAATTGTAGCATTGGAAATCTGCACACCATGAATTTCATATCTGTTTTTGATAATTCAGGCACTTGATTGGTTGAAATCATATTATTGGGAACCGCAAGAAACGGCCATCCCGGTTAATCCAACTGCCGATCTCAGAAAAGAAATTAAGTGTAGTCTACATGAACTTTCTCTCTCTCTTATCATATTATTGGGAACCTCAAGAAACGGCCATCCCGGTTAATCAAACTGCCGATCTCAGAAAAGAAATTAAGTGTAGTCTACATGAACTTTCTCTCTCTCTTAAAGCGAAGCAAACCACGAGATCAAGTTCTTTACGAGTCAAGGGAAAATGTAAGTCTAATATACTCTTCATTTTGTTGAATGATGATGCCTTTTGCATCAATAGAAATTATTTCTTTATCTATAGAAATCTCAAGTATATCTTTGTATTGCTACCCAGTTCATGACATTTTGCAATGGAAACTCCTTTTTAATGAGTTCTTTTATTTGTTATCGTACTGTCTTGTGTGTTTCATCGTATGTCAACTAGTTTGATGTCTTTAATTGTTTGACCCAAATAAAAGCTTGATTTCATGTCATCAATTTACTCCATAATTTTGGGTTTTGTGTAATTAATTAGCATTGCTTCTGCAAGTGTTTAATTGTCTATTAAAATAGATGCATTAGATTTTCATTGATGGGTACTTTTCATATTTGAATTTAATTCCTTAGAATGATTTGATGTAGTAGTTGAGAGTACTATAGATAGTTAAATAACTTAGTTACATGTTTCTATATTGAAGTCATTGAATACACAATAAAAAATTAATTATTTCCTTTTGTTCATAGGCCACACACGCATATATGCCCTTCCCTTTAACATTGTTGATCTTTTGATGGAATTTTACATTTGAAGATTTTTTTTTTCCACATTTTTTCTTCGTATTCAGAATCAACTTGTATTAATATTGGTCGTGACAACTTGAAGTTTGCACTTTCCTCTTATTTTGTTATAAGAAATAGTTGGCCAGTTTCCTAATTTTATATGGTGGCATTTACCGATGATACGATTTTAGTTACATTAATTTTCACACCAAAATGAAGGTGTTAGACAAATGGATCACTTACATGGGCATAGTAAGTTTATCTTTCTTATGGCTGGGAAGGCATCACATTGTAAAATTACGGGTAATATTTATTAAAAGAAAATTTATGGAGCCTTTATGGTTGATATGTTTGTTGTGATTGTGGCTCAAAATCTCAAATTGAAATACAATTGCAAGATGCTGAATAGTCTAGTAAATTTTGGAGTAATGAATTATTTGATGGGGTGGGGACTGATTTGATTCCCTTTTTAATTTTCCATTGATTGCTGTCAACATTGTGGGATGGTAAATCGTCATCTTAATTAAAACTTAAGGTTTTTTTTTACGAATTCTATAATTTCTCACACATTGCTGTCCAAGCATTGCTAAGTTTGATGATTTCATGCATTTCATTTTCTTTAGGATATATGGTGAGTCGCAAGAAGTTTGGGTGTCAGTAAAAGATGTATGACTCTAAAGTTACGTTAGTTTTGAGTAACACTTATCTTAGTATCAAATTAAGTCCTCGTTTGGTCCCCATTTTTAAAACTCGTAATTTGCCAAACTCATTTTCAACCAAATGTTTCATGGGAATCATATCTTTTCATCAACTTTTCAACCACACATTTTATCAACTTTTATCAAAATCTACTAAAAATATTATTTCTAGCTAAACTAAACAGGGGCCAAGTAACTTTCTTATTTTAAAACTTTAACATATTTACTTATAAGTAAAATTGCTTAGCCAAAACATTATCATAGTATGCTTTCTTTTTCTTGAATTCAAGGTTCTAAAAGCCATAAGGCGTAGCAATGAGACAAGGCCTGGCCTCAATCCTTATGAGCTGAGGCATAATAAGTCCTTGTTTGAGCCCCATTATTTCTAAACTCATTTTTATCCGAACTTATTTTCAACCACGCATTCTCCTAGTAAAATAATTTTACACATAAATCTAAAAAATTTTCACTTTTTAACCCCACATTTTCCAAAAAATCACTATTACAAATTCTATTTTTCAACAAAATGAGGCTCAAACAAAGGCTAAGATGTTTCCTTATTTTTTATTATTTTAAGATTATTAATAATAATTCCTTTTACTTGATTAGTTTATGTAATTTAATAAATAAAATAAATAAGGCACACGCCTTGTGCCTAGGCTTGCATTAGTCACATCAAAACCTTAGCCTTCATTAGTCATGTTTTTCGCCTCCTAGGCTGCATAGGCGGTCAAATAAGGCTGACCAACTTTTCCACACCTTTTCCATGTGTCTGCCTTCTTCATACCTTACGTCTAGGCCCTGTCTTTTAGAACACTGCATTTATCAGTATCCTTTGTCATCACCTCTATCTCTATACTGAATTGAATTCCCCCATGATTATGTTTCTTGGCAAGTCATTAATTTTTTTTATGCATATCTTTAGAAATAACACTAATCAAACAGGATTTTAATGTCTATGTCGGTGGGGGCTATTTGTTTCAGGTTCTAAGAAGCAGGTTACGAAATCATTGAAAAATATTCTTCGGTTGTATACTTCCTTTTCTTCAGAAGTGGTATATATTCTCTTGGAATTCTTGCTGAAGGCCTCAAATTCCTCAGATTTTACAGAAGTCGCGGTGGAACCGCAAATTGGCCATGAAAAGCAGCAGACTGTATATGATGACTGGAAATCTGTGGTCTTGAAATTGTCAAATAAACAACCAGAATTGCTTCTAACCCTCCTTAACGCTGTTCTTGAGAAGATAGAGACACAGGAAGAAATCATGAGATGTGAAATAGGTAACCTGGTTAATTTGTGACATTTTTCAAGCATAATTTTCTCGTCTATGATTAGTTTTTCTTTTTGTTTCTATTTTCCACCAAATGATGTTCGATATCATATTATTATTTTTTTATTAGTTGATAATATTTATGTAGTCGTGTTTTCATCTTTGATCTACTTTTTATGGATCATCAGGCGAACATGAGAGTCTGAATAATTTTGCCGAGTCTCGCCAAATCGAGCTACTTGCTTATTTGTTTGAGTGGCTTGTTGGAAATCTCAAGACACTATATCCCGCCTTTCACAAGGAACATACAGAATGTAAAAATTCTCTGGCAGAATTAAACTTGCCAAAGGAGACGCTACGAGGATTACTACGCAAATGTCTTATGTTGTCTTGTCCTGGCAACAAAAGGCTGATGGATTCGGCCCTTGTTCTTGTACAGATGACAGGAGAGAACTCTTTACTTTGTAAGCTCAAAAAGATGGCTTCCCTGTGGTTGTCAAATTCCAACATTAGCGAAGAAAACTCTGTTGATTCTCACATTGAGATCCTTCTGTCCGAACAAGAAGATTTTATTCGTCGAGCTGAAGAGAATTTGAAGTTAATCAGACATCGTCAAATGAAGGGCACTGATGTAAAACCTACAGACTCCAATGTGGAAGTCAATAGCCGATGGGTTGTTACAAAGACATGGAACCCATGTCCTATAGGCATGCTCCCTCACAATCTTGGCTTCTCAGGCCGTCTTCCGGTTCTCGACTGCAATGACAAGCCCAGAGAAGCTCGAAAAGTATCAGATGGGGAGCCGCGTTGGGGACTAAATCAATGTGGTAAAAGGGAAGCTGATTGTTTGATTGAAGAATTGGGTAGCGCATTTATTAAGAAAGTGAAGGAGAATGAAGCAGATCGTGAATCATACGATAAGGATGATACTCCCTCCGAAGGGGTTATGGGTCGTCTTATGGTCGATGGAGTCTGGAAAAAAGTTGCGGAGGAAGAGCTGCTTGCTATTGCATCGACTGTAAGATTATTAGTTTAGTCACTCAGCTGTAATGGCTCTCTTATACAGCTACCATCAATTTTGGAACTCATAGAACATCAGGTTAAATAGCAAGAAAATACACTTGGCAATCTCCAAAAGTCAGCTTTTCGGATATCTATTTATTTATTTCGATCTGCAATTCAATATCCTCCACGCGGAGCGGGACGGGTCTTTTTGCCATCTCTATTATTGGGAAAGAGCAGCTTGCTATTTCTAGAGTAACTTTTATTCGTTGAGCGAAGATTCTTTCACTCGATGCTATTGGATCACTAAGATCGATTTCTTACTTGCTCGACGGGTGGATTTTGCAGTCAAGCTCTCTTATGTTTTGTACTTGAAAGGCTAATTTTTGACGGGCCCAAGAAAACCTTTTGCGCTTCAATGATCCAAATTTAAACCAAACTATTTTAGAATGGTTTATTTCAAGTCAAAATCGAAATGTTTAGTTTTCGTAAATGTAGTTTCAACGCATGTTGACTATTTATGTTTACAGCTCTACTTCAAATTACTAGGTATCAAAGCTGCCCAGCAAAAGTTTCTACTTTTTTAGTTGGGTTATAGTATCAAAGGCCTCGAGTGAGCCCAACATTTTAGGCCCTCAAGCCCAAAAGTGAAGCCTAATTTGTGACATTTTAAAAAGGGAAATTATAAAAAATCAGGGGTTTGAAGTTTAGAATTCAAAAATCAGGGGCTAAACTTTATTTTTCAAAACTCAGGT
>CAIGRO010017781.1:0-11609 GCA_903798355.1 Fraxinus baroniana
ATTTCTTCCCATGAACTTCATCGATCGTCACATATCTACAAAACACAGATGAAGAAAACGATAATTCCAAAGACCCATTAACAAAAGCATCAAAGTAAGCACAAAAAACAAGAAACTCATAACATTTTTACCCAGAATAATGTTTGGAAGGGAAAGTGCCACTGAAACCTGGAATCTGTGTAATCAGTGCACCTTCAGGCAGTGATTGTGTTGGGACAAGAATATGGACTAAAATTAACAGTAAGGTAAAGTACAAGTGAATATTCTTGAACATGGTTAGAGATAGAAAAGTTGAGTTGGAGACGGGGGAAATTGGGAAATTTTTTTGATGTAATCTGTTTCTATAATGAGACTAATAAATGGATAGGCTTTGATCCAGTTGAACTTTGCTTACGAGGCAAGCGAAATAGAAAGAGGAAACCGGGGTATGGAGAGTACTTCGACAAACGGCCATTGCCGTGCCTTATTTTCACTGTTCGCTGCCCATATCTTTTGACACAATTTAGCTAAAAACAAAGAAGTGACAAGTAATTGACAGTATTAAAAAAAAAAAAAACATTGAAACCTTAGCCATTTGTCTATGCTGAATGGACAGTATTAAAGGGTAAAAGATTGAAATCTTATCCATTTGTCTATTCTAAAAATAACATATTTAAGGTGGGTATAATGTTCATACTTATTAGCGCCTATGACATGTTTATTGCTAATCTTCTAACTAAATTGGATTTGAATTTTTTTTCATTTAAGAAATGTTGTCTCCTCAATTAATTTTGCAAAATTTAGCCATGTTTGTCCCCCTTTAAATCAAATTTTTTTAATTCTCATATTCATTTTCAACAACACATTTACGTAATAAAATATTTTACACGTAAATCAATTTTTTTTTTCTTTTTTTACTTTTAGCCACACATTCTCCAAAAAAAGATCACTATTTAAAACACTTTTTTTTTTTTCAAAATAAAGACCATCAAACAGGGACTTAATATGTTGCATGAAACAAATGAGAAAAATATTGTATTGTTGTTTGTCAAACAATAATTGTATTATATTACATTAATAATATAACTTTTTTTCACCAATACTATCATGATTCAAGGCTACTTACAGTCTCGTGTCAAGCACTAGTGTTTCCAACTCTTTTTTTTTTTTTCTTTACGTAGAAATGCACAGTCGCTATCCGTGAGTGCACACTGAGTAAATATCGCTCCATTGTGCTATAGATAAAGGAATAAACATAGGGTTTTGTCAATATTTTAATTACATGGGGCCCACCCTCCATGCGAGTGAAATTCAAAATTTTGTATCAATTTTGTTTTTCTTTCCCTATACTCAAAAGCATTATTGTTTGGAGAGAGAGGTGCGACGACATAAATACTTGTGTAAAAAATGAAGACACGAACTATCTTCACCAATATAGAAAAATGATTTGAAACTTCACTATATTTTATAAGTGAAAGGCGGAGAAAGTCTCATTTTAATGTCTTGAGCCATCGTTGGAATACAATCTAGTAAATAGACAACCACGAATAATTTTTCCCTTGGCGGTAAAACAGTAACAAATGAAAAGCATGAATTTTCATTAAAAATAATGATAACGCGACTAGTGTGTTAGCACCATCCATATGAAAGTATATATGATAATAAATGATAGATTCAATTAAATATAGGAATATGAAACCCATTTAGATGGATGTATCATTTAGCCACCGTTTCATTTTCTAACTCATCTTTCCTCAAATTCATTTTTTCAACCATACATTTCATTTCATGAGATCAACAGCTTTAACAATTTTTATCAAAAATTACTAAAGTCTAATCTTTGTCTAAACCGAACAACAGTTTAATGTCGTGTAGATATGGGATAAAACAAATAAATAAAATCACTATTTTCGAATAATGTCATCCAGCACCAGTATGCTTAACACTTACCGTCACTTTGTTCCGTGAATAAAAATGCATTTCAACCATATCAAATAATGTAACACTAACTTCACTATCAATTAAATTAGTGTTAACTAATAGACTCTCTTATGGGAGTGGCTGAATTCTCCCTTCACCATGTACCTTTAATTTGAAGTTTGTTACTAATAGAATTAAATATTGTTACTTAGAAATGGTGAAGAAACATAAAATTAGCCTACTTTCTGGCTACTTACATTCAAAACAAGAAAAGAAGAGTAAATGGTGGATTGGAGTCAAGATTTTACACATTTCAAAGTGTTCTTAATTGATGTTGGACTTCATTAATAGGTTAAGCACAAAATTAGGCTACTTCATTGTATAATTATAAATATTGTAATAAAAACTATTAAGAATTTTTGCAAAACATCCAAGGTAGTCGACCACAGCGCATTAACCTTGTGGTCGATCGAGTTCAACGACTCGACGACCATGCCTAGCACAATGAGCTAGCATCTTGCCACATCACTATGTGCGCCACTTGGAGTCTATAAATGAACCTCCAATTCCCACTAAATGATTCATTCACAACCTAATTCAAACACCGCCATCCTAAGATATATCTCTATCGGAAGAGTACTAATATTAGTCACTCATCAGAAAACCTACCGTCAAATGTATACACAGTAGGAATACACGAATATATATATGTGTGTGTGTGTGTGTGTGTGTGTGTGTGTGTGTGGCAAAACTAAGCTAGAGCATCTAAGCCCGTTCACTTGTTCAGTCATTTCAAGTACTCCATACCAACATACATATTCCAAGACTTGAATAGATGCGTAGTTCGATGAGAATAATTTTTTAAAAAATGCAAATATAGATGCAAATTTCGATGCATTGCACTGCACAAGTTCTTGAAGTTCCTAAAAAATTGAGAATTCTAAATGTTGGCTTCCCCATCAGAACTGTCATAACAAGAATGGAAAAAAAAATTGATGCAAACAATGCATCAGACGTCAATGGTAAGAAAGAGAGAAGTCTTTGCCGTCTATTACGCCATAAAGGACAACACCAATCCAGTTTTGTTACAACAGAAGAATCAAGAATACCATAGTTACCATTTCATATACAATTAACTAATAGCTTGTACAAAATACTATCTCCGATCCTCACATTATCTCATATACTATCTCCAATCCTCACATTATCTCATATACACTGCACAGCGGTATGTTCACAGAGGCTGTTTTTACAATATCGATAAAACCTTAATCTCAGCTAAGCTCAAGAAAGAGACAAAGCTTTTATACACTTCCTTTTTCTATTTATCTAAATCTAAGTCTCCAATTCAAAGCTTCATCCTAATAAGGCTATAAGAATTGCAATCAGAACAGATTTAACCATCTTAGCAGAAGGTGATGCACCAGAGAAGTTGACTCTTTGAGCCTGGTCCCTGCAGTATTCAAAAAGTAACAGAGTAGACAAAATCTTATTAACAGCAATTCAAAATTATTCAATAATTAGAAGAAATATGCTGATGAGATACTGATAAAGAGTCAAATAACAAGTGCAGGGAAACTTTAAACATTTCCAATCAAAACATTGACCAAGAAAGCGGTATTGATGTCTTTAGTGAGTTGGTAAGAAAGAACATATATTATTATATCTTACTTCTGCAAGGATGAGAGAGCACCACAATAGATTGTGTCATCGGGCAATTGAACTTCAGTTTTGTCAATTTCGGGATTCACCACACTGACATAAACTTCTTGGCCAAGAAACCATGAATCAAGGTTCTGTGCACGGAGGTTCCACATTCCAGCATTATCAAGAGAAACTAAAATAGCAGTCCAAGCACCAGGAAACACCTGCAATCAGGTCAAACATATTATCAATGCATAACTGCCATTTTAAAGCTAAAATATTGTCAAGATATCCCCGATCTTGTCAAAGAAGTACCAGTGGATATTAATGAAGACAAAAAAACAAAACCTTGATATACAAATTTTTGAAGCAAAGGAGTGCAGAGAACAGAAATACTAAATTAATATAATCCGAAATACTAAATTAATATAATCCATACGTAACAACAGGCAATGGTATCAGGAAACATGGGACAACCATGTGCTCGTGTGGATAAGAAGTTGCGCATTGTCAAGGAATGCCATCAAATCACTGAGTACCAGTTTAGACATTTGTATACTTTATGTTTATCTCTAGCTTCTGTTTTGCGTCTTAAAGAAGCAGAAAACTTATTTGTTCAACCACATGCATTCTTATTCTATATCGTAACAAATCTTAGTCTAAACTCGTCTCTTTCTTTCGGCAAATCAAATTTAGACTAGTGGACAAATATAATGGTGAAGACTAGTCAAAGCTACTCTGTCTATTCAATTTCTGATAAATAAAGGAATTAAGCCACCATTCAAGCAATAACAATAATAAACTCTAGGAAACAAAATTTCAGGACTGTGATAACCTGCGTAGTGCAGCGAGCTACACCATCCCATTTGTTGTAAATTCCTCTGCTGTTCTCTGTCCACACTCCGTAATCCATCCTGTCACCGCATACAAAATAAAAAACAAATGGACTCCCAATTTCCAATAACTAACGTAAAAATGCTAGGGCAAAGAACTCATGCTAAAAGCTTGTGCTTACCCAACCACAAAAAATGCATAGCCATCTAAATGGTAACTTTGAACAGTGGTATCATTGTTTTGGAATATAATTTCCATAAATCCTTTGAAAGTTCCATTGATTACAGAGGTATCAACTTTTGCAGGTCTATTCATCAGCCTGTTTGGAAAGTCAAGCTTGAAGACCCCTGGGATATTAAATTGTTGCGCAAGCTTAAGTGGTGTTGTAGGGGATACGTATGAAATTCCATTAAGAGTAGTATGCCATTTCCCATCAATAAGCTCTGGAGGCCTATTGAGGATGAGATATACATCAGTCACAGTAATTTCGCCATATTTAAAAGATCCTTGTGGATTTGGGCGAGCAGCACCAGCAGAAACATTCATTCTGTATTACGACACGGTATATGAAGTTAGCTCAAGATTATAATATGGAAGGACCTAATATGTTGGCTAAGCTATTGAATGCAAAGAAACATGGTGCAAAATGATAAATAAGAAAGTCTCACAATGAAGCAATACTTAAGCATTATTTGCCTTGCTTCCTTGTATAATATCAAATTCCAATTGTTCCAAGGATATATACCATATACCTTGTATTGATGAGAATTACAGGTAAAAAAGCCCGTCTCACTTATTCCAAACCACATATTGTAGAGTGAAATACGTGTCATTTATCGTAAAATTAAGGCTAAAATCTAGAGATATTTCTAATATGTTTCCGTGCAACCTTATGGATCTTGCTTGATTCATTGAGAATGACGTCTCATATTCGTTAGGAGGGTCTGGAAGAGGACCTGAAGCAGGCCCCAGTGAATTTGAGTAGTGCAGTATAGCAACACCTGTAACCTTGGACCAGGCTGAGGGATTGACAAACCGTGGACTGGCAACAATATAATAATCGCTATTAGCATTTTGATCCATTGTTACCAAGAATGAGTATGACTGACCCACATGGATATCCATGTTTGAGTAGTTCTGTTGTACGGTATAAGATCCTTCAGTCTCTACAAGAACCAAGTTATGATTCTGGATTCTGAAATTCAAGCTAGTCGAGATTCCAACGTTGTGTACCCGTAGGCGATAGGTTTTGCCTGTTGCATGTATGACAAATTAAGTTAAATGTTTATAAATACACAGCTACAATTCACACAAACCGAAGATTAAGAGAAGTCAATTGATATACAATGAAGACACATGCAAAAACAAGCACAATGGTTTCCTATTTTGGGGCATTTGGTGTTGAAACTCAATTCATCTCAAGAAGCCTGATTCCAGTTTTATGGGTCAGCTACAGATAAAAAGAATAGTACATTCCTCCCAAAATGTGTCTTCCAATATACATTCACTGAAAAACCCTAGCAGAAAGGAAAACATTGTCTGTAATTGTCTAGTCAAATTGAATTTTAAAAAGTACCTACAGGAGCCTGTGAAGTAGCAAAAATTATTTCCCTGAAGGACCTCCAAACCCACATTCGAAATGATTTGTTTAAAAAATAAAAAATTCCTTCTTCAACATTGAGTATGATGTTTGAGAAGATACTCTTCAAGAATCTTTAACAGATATAAGGCTGAAAATCTTCCTATTCATCAAAATATCAGCTACGACAGGGGAGCTTTCCATCTTGATTATCATCCATATTGTGGACATGACTTGGTTCTTGTTCATTATGAAATGTGTATGTTACTGCTCCAAACTAATGAAGCATAGACCAGTAAAACCAATTAATTGTCCTGGGTCTTTTGCACGAATTTCAGCCAGTAAGATTTTCTTACATTTTTCTTTTTCATTTTAGAAATCTCAAAATCAAGTTTAATATTTATGTTCATTCAACAATACTGTAACATGTGAAAACAAATATATACCACATATCTAAGCACCACAAAATTCAGTATTTAGCAGAATGTAAAGCTACAAAGGGATACCTGGATCAACATTTATTATCTGATAAGTAATACCATCGGGCACAAGATTTTCATCAAATCTGTAAGGGCCTAATCCGTTAAACAGAACGCCATCAGGAGTTCCAAGGCTAGTTCCACTTTCAATATTTTTTCTAAGTTCCTATTACCCCATAAACAACAGTTACTAAGTCAGAAGCACAAAGACTACATTTTAAAGCAGGAATATAAGAATTGAGAAATACATCATCTCTTCCAAGTTCCAACCTTATGACTCTTTATGTACCAGTCGCTAATAAAGAGGGTAATATCTCCATCCGGCATTCCAAAAGGTACAGGAATGACATCTCTGTTGTTAACCATGATTCCTCCGTATCCACCTGCAGCTCTCTGGAAGCCAAGGGAAGGGAAGTAAAAGAAGCTGCCTATCTGATCTTTGACCTGAAACTGATATGTCCAATTCCAACCAGCAGGAATGGGACAATTTGTGCCTGTAACACCATCTTGCCACGAATTTTTTCTATGTTGAATGCCATTCCTGCACTTCACTAGCACAATTAAATCACAATCATCATATATCATATTTGGATCGAGATTCAGTGATATACCAAGTTAGAAGAAATGGTTCATTGAGATTATTTTTGACATTGACAACGACATTCCAATTTGTGGTGACATTCAGAATGGGGCCGGGAAATAGTCCTTCTACACCAATCACCTGAAATATAATGTTTAGGTGTCAGCTGCAGGCATTTCGTTGGTGTTGTACAAAATTGAAGAGGAGATATAACAAATAAACATGTATCAAAAGTTTTTTTTTTTTTTTTTTGAAGAAAGACTAATGAGTGAAAAGAGAAGGGAAAAGATCATTCCAGTTATGCTCTATTAGACTGTTCCAATTCCTCTAGTTATGGAATCCCGTAAGGCGTGACAATAAAAGAAAGTAGTAACAGGTAGAAAACACCCCCAAAAATCATAATTATGGAGATATCAAAGAAAACTAATGACAACAAAAAACCAAATTTCCCAACAAAAGCGTATTGCATAGGTAAACATATCTTCTCTATAGAAATGTGTACTTATATAGAAGACCTAATCGACCTTGTGAATGATGTAAATCTATTGGCCCGGGTATGGCAAAAACTGCACTCGTGGCGGAGGGTGGCAGATTCACAGTCAACAAGTGGTGCTTGGGTTTGAAAGAAGAATAAAATAATTGAGAACCATCAATGCCATTGATTGTAGCTTTTGTAAAACGCTAGGTCCTAAAATTAGTAGTAGATTCAACTTGTGAGTACAATTAGCACTAGAAGCAATTCCTGTTGCGGGGATTGTTTGACTGGTCATGGCAACAAATACTGCCAAGACCCAGATGTGGACCAACTTCAAGCTTGGGTTATTGAGAAAATTAAAAGATTTGAGCAATATCAGGTATAGCTTGCCCTTCGGTCCTACACAACCAATATGAGACTCTTCATTTCTTCCCCTTATATGTGTATGAGTCCAATACAAAACTGAACAAATAGTCCACAGTTCTGTGGTGAGAGTTGAACCCATTCTCTTTTTACCACTGGACTAAGGCCTAGCTCACAAGTTCACATTTTCATCATGATAAGTCATGTTAAAGCATTAATATTAATGATGAATCACCAAATCATCCAGAATTGTAAGAAGTTAGCCAGAATTGTTTTTGGATTATTTATGTTCAAGATGCTCTCTCATGTTTGGATTGAGTTCTTTTCATTTGAGTCAGAAATGTGTTCATATTCCAATTTCAAATTTACAAAACATCAAACTGAAAACCTTGGCACAGTCTCATTCAATATGCTAAAATAATAATATTTTTAAAGCTTAAAGCTATTGATATTGCAAGATTTAGTTACGAAGTTCAATACCTTAAAGAGTAAAGCCCGTTATCATGCTCAATGATCGCCATTTATTTCTTAAACGGAAAATTGTAACTTGTAAGCCAGTGAGGTTTAACAAACTGTCCCGTGTATTTACCATACTACGGTGCAACCCACATCCCCTAATTTGAATCCCTGTGCAATAGCCTATGGTTAACAGTAAAACTATTTTGTTAACTGTATTTTCCGAGCCTAGTTAGTATGGTCCTATAATTATTAATAACGGTTAGTTGCACATCTATTTATTGTGAAACTGTCAGGAAACTTAGTTGCTAATTCTCTTGCTAAATTTGATACTTGTAGGAGATATAGTTTGGTGGGAACAAATCTGAATTTTTCATTCCAATATCTCAATTCGTAGTACTCAACAGTGGCGAATCCAATACCCGACGAGGGGGCGCGGCCGAGTGTGCTAGGCTCCGCCGGAACAGTGGGCGTGGAAGGAAGAGGAAGAACCGAAGGAAGAAGACGACTGGAATTCTTTCTGTTTTTTTTTTTAAAAGTTGGGCTTATTCTTCCAGCTGTGGCCTGTGGACCTTTTTAAAAATAACCAGGCCCAATTCATCATTGAATTATTGATCCATTACCAATTTAATGATCCATATGAATTTTGTCCACTGCGGAAGAGAACAAAGATGAGAAGAAAAAGAATGCAACACACGCACGCCACTGAACACGGTAGACAGACAGCACCGCAGTGAGCTCAACTGGGAGTGTCATCCACGTTGAAAGAGTGTTGACGTGCAGTCGTGAGCCGTGCGGCCACAGCGCCAAAACATTGTTGTGTACGGGTGCATTTGCAAGCAGTGGAAGAAGAAGAAGGCCACAAGATGTGGTTGAGAAGGCGTCCATTAATCCACAAGCTACAAAAATCACATTCCCTTCTTGCCTCAAGAACGTTTAATTTTTATGTTTTTGGTCTATTTTGAAGTCATTCTGTTTCAAAATTAGTGATTTGGGAATTTCGTGTATTTTGATATTAGTGATCCGAGTCTGGTTTGGGAACTGCTATTCATTTAATAACTATATAGAATTAGGGCATCCGAATTGGAATAGAAATAACTCTCTTCGAATTTGAAATGGTTGTTTATGAATGGAAATTGTCATGTTGCCAATTGTTTTTGAGAAATAGCTGTAACCTGTTAGTCATTTTCTAATTGAACCAACTTTAGTTCATTTGTATTTAATTACTGATTCTATTTTGTATAATTTCATTTAACTTGGGCTTAGTTTCTTGGAATAAAATGATACATATGCTTGTACATTGTGGAAATATTCAGTAGTGAAAAGTTCTTGAGCATTGTCTTGTAGCAGAAAGTATTAGTTTTGGCTTTGGCTTTGAAATTGGAATTGGGTGGGGATAAAAGATGGGTTAATCTAAGGAGTTGGGGATCTACAAGATTTTGTATTCCAATCAGTCTAAAAAAATTCATTTGCGACGATGAGTTTAAAATTGTGGAGAGATGAAGAAGATCAAGTCAAAGGCTTGTGTGTCACAGGAACTATTCTCATTCGAAGAAGCATTTTTTTCTAATGTGTGTGTTCTAAAGGGGATGTCATGTTGTTTGAGGAGTTGACAGATGGTGTGGTCAACGTTCACTGGTTAATGACCTCCCTAACTCACTCGAAATCCTAGGTCTATCACTAGTGCTCAAAAGTTTATTCATCACTTCTAATACTACGACAAGGCTCATTTATGGCTCGCTACCAAGTTAAGACTTATGATTTAATCTTAAAAAGATGAACCTTATTAAGAGAAGTATTTGATGTGGAATTTTATCTCTTAACATGCCCTAGCAAGATAGTAGCTCTTTCGAGCAGACCAATCTTAAAATTCGCATGCTCATTTTTTGAGTTTTAATTGGATCGAATTGCTCGTTGAAACTTGATGGGCTCTAATACAATATTAAGATTTGGGGTTCCATATTAAAAGGTCAATCTTATTAAGAGAAGTGGCTTAAACCTTTATAAATTAATCTATTTTTCATCTTTATTTGACGTGGAATTTTATCCCTTAATACGTCCCTGCAATATGGTGGCTCATTTGAGCAAACCAACCTTGAAATCTGCGTGCTAATTTTTTTTAGTTTTAATCGGATCGAATCGCTCATTGAAGTTTAATGAGCTCTAATACTATATTAAGACCTGCAGTTCCATCTTAAAAGTTCAACCTTATTAAAAATCCTTGTAATTTGGTCTATATTTTTACATTTATTCGATGTGAGATTTTATCCCTTCACATGCTCTAGCAAGATAGTAGCTTGTTTGGACATATTTTTATCTTTATTCGATGCGAAATTTTATCCTTTAACATGCCCTAGCAAAATAGTGGCTCGTTTGAGCAGACGAATCTTGAAATTCGTGTGCTCATTTTTTGAGTCTTAATTGGTCGAATTGCTCGTTAGAACTTGATAGACACTAATGTTATGGCGATAATTTGGGATCCGATTTGTATTATTTTTAGAATGAAAAATCGACTGTAATTATACTTACCTTGTATAGTTTTTTCCCCTTTCCTATATAATGAGAAGAAACCCTATTGAAAGGGCATTGAAACCAATTTGACATGGTATCAGAGCCCTTACTCTGATTATCGTCTCTGTGGCTTTAATCCTTAAGAATTTTCTGAGTTGCGGTGTTAGGAACTTTTCCTCTCTGTCCGCGCGAGTCTGTGGGGTTCCGATTTGTGAACTCCTCATCTTGGTGTTGTCGGCAGTTTTTTCTTTTTTTTGGAGTTGCGAAGTGAAGTGCTGTTCCGATCGGCACTTTCTGTGGTTATTGGCGACGGTGTGTGACTGGACGTCGGCCGTTTTCTGTTGTGGGGAGCTACGTGGTGGTCGGAAGCTTCTGCTTTGATCGGCGCCTCGACTGGGTTTTGATCAGTAGCCGCGCGACTGGGTGTTCGTCTCTTCCTCACGACTGGTGCAGCCATTTCTCACGGTTTTTATTGGGCTCCAGTTATTGGGCTTTTCAATTGGACGGTTTTTTTTTATTGGGCTCCAGTTATTAGGCTTTTCAATTGGGCTCTCCATTTAAGTGGTAAGCCATTGAATTGGGAATTTGTGTTATTTTAAGGTGATTTTCTTTAGTCATGTCACTCGACAATACTATTGTTCGATTTAATGGAAAGAATTTTTCTACGTGGGCATTCCAATTTAAAATGTTCTTGAAAGGAAACGAATTGACAAATCATATTGATAGCTCCGTCAAAATTCCCACTGATGAAAAGGAATTTGCCCAATGGGAGGTTAAGGATGCTAAGGT
>CAIGRO010017786.1:0-21384 GCA_903798355.1 Fraxinus baroniana
TTTTAATCACACATTCTCCAAATAAAATAATATTACACATAAATCCAAAAATTCTTCTTACTTTTTAACCACACATTCTTTACATGAATCACTATTCAAAAACTCATTCTTCAAAAGAATAGGTGTCAAACACCCACTAAGTATGTTGTAAAGAAACTCCTACAAAAGCAACAATCAGAATTATCATTCACTCCCCAATGTACTCCCTTAAGTATGTCAAGTACACTTACAATGATGGGTTAAATTCTTGTAATATAGAAGAATATGCATAATTGGTGCCTGGCCCCAGCTCTTTTCCAGAATATATTGTTGGAAGGATTTGCAAACGAAACAATATTTAGTCTTTTATAAAACAATATTCAGTTTTGCATATGACAACATAATAAGAGATAAGTGTATTTTTGCACACTTATTTAATACCTAAATATACTTATTATTCATAAAAAAGAATGAATTTCTATTCACAATTAAGTAATTGTTGCCTTTGTAGGTAAAAATCACTCAAAAGAAAGAGAACAAGACAAAATGAGGATAAATGGACTAAAAGTGTGCAAAATTGTCAATTTGGGGACCAAATTGAGCAAAGCAAAAAGTTGAAGGATCTTGGATGCAATTTATGAAGGGCATAATTGATATAAAAGTCAAAATTCGAGGACCATTTTACTTGTAATTTTGGGGGCAAAATTAAGAGTACAAGGAGAATACATCTAAGGAGTTAGAAAATTTTTTGGGAAATGAAGAACTAGCCATTACCTTCAAAATCTAGCCAAACAAGGGTTTATCTATAATCTTGTTATTTCTTCATTATTTTCTTCAATTGGTAATATATTGTATGAATATTCTCCTTTATTATCACATATATAAAATTGACTAAATTATTTGTATTGGGATTTATGGTTGAAATTTAACCTAGCTTTAATTAATTTTAATATTTGCATTTTAATGTTAAAGTACTTATTTTCATGTGCATTTATTATTGTGTTGAATGCTTTCATTTATTTGGTCACTAAATGATTGATTTTAGTGATTTGTACATCGTTCGAGAGAAGATTGTACATTTTAGATGAAATAGTAAATACTCTAGATTTGTGTAGGGGGTAGAGATATACTCCTAGCTCTAGGTGACCATTTGAGCTATTTTTACAAATATTTAATGCGATTATTTGGTTTTAATGACATAGAGATATAGTAGGTTAACCAACCAATTATGGTTAATTTCGCTTGAGAGATATAATTAATTAAATTTGAAAAATCGAGTCTAACATCGTAAATAAATAATTTATTAATTGGCTTGTGGAGAAATTAATTAGGCTACGGTTAAGTGAAACAATTAATCACAATCACATTTTTCCTCCAAAATCTTCAAGTGTTTAGGTTTTCTTATTTTTTAGATTTTTGTTACATTTCCTTATTTTCCAAAATCAAGTTTTAATTATTGTGTATTTGTTTTTATTGTTAAAATTTAATTGATTAAACTTGTGTAATCAAAAGTAAACATTCCTCAAGAGATCGACAACCCGGACTCAAAAAAATCCACTTAATTACTTAAAGACGACTCGCACTTGCGGTATATAATTTTAGCGAACGATAACCATATAGTATTCAGTATGAGGTTACTTACTATGATTAGTGCGAGACTACAATGAACTTTTTCTCTCTTATTTGGTTCACCATGCCTTCAATTTCTCAACACTTAAATCAATTATGCTACATGATTGAGTGTTCTTGCATTACTTGGTACAGAAATATTCATAAGATTTCTCATAAAAATATATACACAACCTATTAAACATAATGGTCAAATACTTCAACATTTTATTTGTCCCTCAAATATATTAATATGACTCATGTATAAAGAAAATGAAGCAGGTATAAAACTTCATGGACAAACTAAAGAAAACTTTCTAGAGTACATGTTTTTTACAAGTACAAAGACTTTATCCAATTCTTAGCTTCTATAACAAACAAGAAAATTCTAGCACATGGTTTGGAGAAAAGTTGCAAGAAAGAAAGATCATTGAACTATAGTATTTTGAAATGAAAACAAGTTCCCTTCTATAATTCTTTGAAAAAACGAAATTACCAATGCAAATATAATAAAATCCTTTTAACAGCCCGAGCAAATAAAATGAAAAGAATCCAAGTTCTCGTAATCTTATTTCAAGCACCAGAAATTGGCATAATGTCTCCCCTTTCTGTATTTACCAAGAATTTTTCCTTAATTATACTCCCTTTTGTGGAAAATATCGGACCTCTACTTTGATTTCCAATTTTAATTCGACTCTTTTTGTATCTTTTCCTGAAGCAACTTCTTTCAAAATTTCCTACAACGAATTATGAAGACAATAAATTCAGGTCCCACAATTAGATGCTCGTTTGACAAGATGAAGTTGAAGTTGAGCTAGAAATTCCTCATATACAATACAATAGTCAGTGCTAATAGGCCCTTGTTGTCCAATTTCAAAGCATTTTCAATAGAGCACAAAATAAAAATGTTTACAATGATTCAAGCAAAGCTATATAGTTCCCA
Organism: Fraxinus baroniana; assembly: GCA_903798355.1. Taxonomy (NCBI): domain Eukaryota; kingdom Viridiplantae; phylum Streptophyta; class Magnoliopsida; order Lamiales; family Oleaceae; genus Fraxinus; species Fraxinus baroniana. The sequence goes on from CAIGRO010017786.1 coordinate 2,531, forward strand.
AATAAAAACAGCAAAAACATGGAAGAAATCGATGCATACAACGATTAGAAGGAAAATGTTGAAATTGAAACTAACAGGTAGCTCATAGTGACAAGTAAGATGATATCATCCTCGGCAATCAGATTATGATCCTCCACAAATCATCTGCTTCTTCTAGGACAACTAGTGAGACACACGTGCAAAATACGTGCCGTAGTATAGTTGGCTACGTAATAGCGTGGAGTGATGTTGGTCATTTTTGAGACATCACTAATTAAATCTTATTTAGTAATCCTGATAATTAAAACGTGAAAGATAAGTGTTGAGCTTCATAGTTTATTTAAGATAAATTAGAACACATTCTAAAGTAACATTTATAATAACCACCAGAACTAAAGAAATGTTGGATAATAACATAGTTACCAAAAAATTAAAAAAAAATGAAAAAACATTCTTTGATTATCCAGAATTTTAGATGCAAACAAAGAATGGGGTGAAAGTGTCCAATGAAAACAGAGTTGGCGTTCATATTTTTCACTTTCTAGATTCAATATATCTACTTACACATTGGAGTGTCTTTGTTAAAAACACAATGATTCGTGTTAGCAAAATAGTTGTAGAAAGAGACAATTCACTAAAAATTGCAAGGCCTTGAGTACTAACAAATTTACGGCCTTCAGTAAAGATGTGTCGCATTGACGAAGTAGAAATGGAACACTATCTACAAGAACTCACATAGAGGAAGTTTACACTCTGGCATAACTATAATGGAGTGCTATATTACATGATTCTATTTATGCAATAGCTTGACCAATTTTCTTGGAACCAATAGACACAAAAACTGCTATATGATAAGGAAGAGAGTGTCATTCATAAGCACGACATATGAGATACAAGTTTTTTATCGACAATTTCAAAAAAAGAGAGTTGTGATCAAGGAATCAATTTCAAAAAAATTGTGTTAAAGCTTCCCGAGGAGTGTTAATTAATAGACTAAGACAAACTGCAAAATAACATTCTTAGGAACAAACAAATGATGATTTATACATTTCAAAAGCATCACTCAATATACCATCATAGTTAAGTTGCAAGCTAAAGCATCATGAAGCTTGTTATACATTCTTGCTAAGCTCAAACTTCATGGAAGTATTTTCATGCAAAAGTAGTGCTATAAAATAAAATAAAGTTACAAGCCAAACGACCATGAATTTTTTGTAACTGGTGCTACAAAATAAAACAAAGTTGTTCAAAGGTAGTTGGGGTAGAATCATTTAGATGGAGATGGCAAAACAAGCAAATCAAACTTTTAGGTTGTAGCATTTATGTTGTCTTCAAATATACACAACGATGATTAGTCAAGTTTTTCTTTCTCTGTAACTTGATCATTTTTTGAGGTGGGGTAGCTATTTTTGTCTTAGCTTTTATATTGGGAAGTACTAGCTCACCTGAAGTTTGGAACAACGATCGCTTTGTAGATGGTGGTGACATTTTGTGATAATCATAATTCTTGTTTACCTCTGCAAGGCACATGAAACCTGTCTTTCTCACTTGGTTGTTCCGTTCCATCAGTAATAGTAGAGAATGCATTGAGGACAAATACAATTTCATACTTGTACTCGGTAATGTTTGGCTTCAGTTGTGTGACCTTGACATAAAAATGGGTTCTTCTTCATGATCCATTTGAATGAATTCATCAATGTTTGGATCACTTTCTTGTTGAAAGTGAGGATTGAAAAATTACTATTACTATGCATGAGTGATTAAAGGTGACATGGTTAGGGCATGATATATGCACTCACTGATTTAGAATGCTTCATTAAAGTCTTAGCATTATACTTCAATAATGTCTCAACAGGTCGCCAATCGCACTTGCAATTAAGATTTCACTTGCATCTTCTAACTGTACATTAGCATTTGCCCTATGATAATGTCGATAGCAACTACATGTATGCCTATATAGATATTATATGTAATAACATTAGTTAAAATGTTAATATACATGACAAGCAGCTATGAATGGATTAAAGTAAAAATGTAAGATATAGTTATAAAAAATAGAGAAAGAATTAGTAGAAAGTACTTATGTTGTTGTTGCAATCCATGTATTTTTATAGTTCATCAAATAGAGTGAATGTGTATGTTGAAAACAGGAATTCCATGTTATTCTCATTGACTTCTTGAATTCGCGTCTTTCCTAATATCATCCATTGCACGTCACCATTTAAAGCTCTATATTTAGGTTTCGTGTCCTTAACGAGATTGTTTGAAATGATGTATGTTTTGCTCAATAAAAGCTGATCCTCAAAGGCAGTACTGTCCCCATCATATAATGTTGTGTGCACTTTATTTTCCTATGACGGATAAAATGGAAAATATCATAAATACTAGTTCATATAGTAATGTTTACCCTAAAAAGTAAAGGATGATGGATTATATTGCTTTGGCTTAAGCTATTTACCTCAAAATCCATCAGCACCATATTTTGATATCTATTGTTACCATTTTTTGCCTGCTTCGAGGCCAATTTCTCCGTAACTATTACCTTGGCTTGTCAGTTCTTTTGATTGGACTGATTTCTGGTATCAATTTATAGTTTCCTATCATCTTGTTGAGTCTGGAAGAAAGATAAAAAGATTAAAGAGAGATATTGAAAAATCGCTAAATGTACTAATATACAAAAGATACACACACACACACACTAGAAGAAATGAAGTGGTTGATGACATTTTTTTCTTTCAAGTGAGGAAGTAGAAATTTGTTTTTCTTGCTCTATGTATATGTTTTGAGGTTTGTAAAGTTTGTATATATAGAAGTGTATTGCTTTTCTCTTGAGAAGTAATATAATGCATGCTGCAGATTCAAGGAAAAGCAAGAGTAAAATATAAGTACTTTGTGCATATATGAATCAGAGTTTGATATATCAGTATGATCAGAGTGCAGGACTGTACCTAGTAAATTTTTTCAGCAAAATACGGTTGGCAAGTCAAAAAGTAAACCAAACAGTAAAAGAAATATGGGTACTCATATCAGAGTGCGGAAGTGTTTTGACACTTCATTCTGTGAATGTGACAGCTCAAATATGCATATTTTTGTTGCAAATACGGCTACTCAGATTTGCATAATTTTCTGCTAAAATGGGTGCTCAGATAGCTAGACACAAAATATGGAGCCGAAAAAAATGAATCCCAATCCCAAAAAAGAGTAAATCATGTTAAACAAGGTTGCATAAATCACCTGATTAAAATATATCAAAAAATTTGCATTGAGTGGGGAACCATATTTCCAAATTAAATGGACAAAGATATTTACAAATAGCTTCTAAAACATGAAATAATAAATCTAACCAATAACATGATAACATTGTTGACAATTTCATTCAACAATACTTATATGTCGCTGGCACACTTATTTAATATTTAAAACTACTTTTTATTAATAAAATGAATGAAATTCTTTTCACAATTATGTAATATTTGGTTTTGTAGGCCAAAAATCACTCAAAAAAAGAGAACAAAGAAAATAAGGAAAAATGACTAACAATGTACAAAAATTGTGAAGTTGGGGATCAAAGTGAACAAGCCCAGTTCAACTTCCTAGAATCTACGTTAATATGAAGGCATAATTGATATAAAATTCAAAAATCGAGGACCAAATTGTACAAGATCAAAGTTGAGGGACTGACATGCAATTATCTAAGGGACTTGGCTGCAAAATCTGAATCGAAATCCTTTTTTTTTAACAAAAACTTGGTGCCTTTGGGATCCTTTTTGACACTTCTCAAAACTTCAGGGACTGGAGGGTGCAATATTCATTAAGTTTGAATTAAAACACCAAACATAGCTCACAATTATTATCCACACTTAATAAACCAAGTAAAAGAGCTGTTTCACGAAACGTGGATGCCAATACACCGTTTATGACTCTTAGGGGGTGTTTGACATCCATTTTAGTAGAAAAATGTATTTTTGAATAGTGATTGATGGAAGAATGTGGTTAAAAAGTAAGGAGAATTTTTACTTTTATGTATAGTATTATTTTATTGCTAGAATGTGTGGTTGAAATAAAGAAAGAGAAAAAAAATAAGAATGAGAATGAGAAAAAAAAATAGGTGCCAAACGGGGGCTTAATTGTTATAGAAGTTGATCCCTTAATGTAATTTAACAAACAGCTTAATTAATATCTTTCACCTTGAGCTGTATTAACTATAACTATTCTACCAATTACATTCTTTTGCTTTCTAGAAGTCCAAGTTCTTTCGTTTGCATCCTACACAAAATAAGAAGGAAAATCTCTATACGTAAGTGTTCTAGCTTTTTCATTTGTAATATTGGTACGAAAGAATTCAGTTAATGTTGTCCTTTGTGCATAATCTCTACTAATAAGCGCTTGCAAATTATCCGAGTCTCTATATGTAATTAGTTGATGGTCTTCAGATGTAATTGTAGTGAAACAACTGATGGAGACATTTCAGACCGCACAAATCCATAAATTGCTCTATTTCTGGCCAATTAGGATTACAAGTTATCGTTAAAAACACATCAAGTTTTTCATATCTTTGAACCAATGACATTGACATATATCATTTTTTATTATCTCAAGGTCCACCTGTGAATGATGATGGTAAAATAATTCTTCGACCGATCTTATAACCTCTACTTTCACCGATTTCAACACTATCATCAATTCCTTGATAAATTTCATCCCGTATTTGTTTCTTGTTATTACGAAAGTAATCTAATATAGCAATTTCAATTTTCACATATATATCAACAACATATTGTTGAAAGAGCCTACTAACATGGAGCAAAATACAGTTACCTGAATTTCGAACTTGTAATTTGTAGCAGTAATACTCACGACAAGACATATGTGACATTTTCTTTCCCTTTTTCATAACTACAAGTCAAAATAAAAAAATCAAACAAAATAAATTCGAAAAACTAAAATTAATGGAAAAATAGTTTTCACGTTATTAACCTTGAGTCTCTATTTCAATCAATTCATTTGCAGAATCTATGTTATTGATGTTTAAAGGGTTCTCTTGTGTAGAAGAACAATGAAACATTTATTTATTGAATCTTTCAATACCCTCATGCCATCCACACTTACCAAAAGGAAAGATCAATGAGTATTGAAGAGGATCATAACAACCAAAATAATAATGCACTCTATGTGAAGCACCAGAGTGACCATAAATCTATATATCACGAATTTTGTTGTTTGCGAATGGATCCTCATCAACCCAAATTGCGGCTACTTGTGAAGTCATTGGTCTGTTGTAGACTCTTTGATCTAGATCAAGATCACATCTTATTTGTATTCGATATTTATGTAAACTATCAACATTGCTCAATGAACGAAAGAACGTAGAGTAAGGATTAATCCTTAGGATATCAATCAAGATTTGTAAAGTTGATTCACAAAATTTATTTGAAATGTTGTTAGCTAAACTATCAAGTAAAAGAATATCATAATAGTATAACTGTAAATAAGTTGGCTTATTGTATGGTAACAGCTAGTTTATGTAATGATGAACTTGTCTTTAAACCTTAAATGTATAAATGCTGTTATTTATCTTACACAAATCTTTGTCATACTTGACACCAAATGATGTGGATGCAAAATGGTTGTTATAAGTTCTTGCAATTGTTTTTGAAATTCAATGCTTCGACTGAATTTGAAGTCAATAATTCATAAGGTTAATTTCACAAATGGTCACTGAACTTACATCAAAATAACAAAATATTTTCATTAATATAAAATTCTTTAATTAAATATAATTTGCAAACTAATCTTTAATTTTTCAAATATAATTAAATAAATATATATTGTTTACTTAATTTAACGGGTTAATTTCACAAATGGTCACTGAACTTACATCAAAATAACAAAACGGTCACTGAAATTCAAAACTTTCAGAAACGGTCACTGAACTTACCTAAACTTTAACTAACGGTCACTGAAGGACCAAAACACATGAACTGAGTCCTCGAGGACCTCAAGTGTAAAATTCATCTAATTTCAATTTTTCAAAATTTGCCCCTGATTCCAAATATTAACCACTTCCGGTACTAAGCTCCATCGCTAATTTGGACCTACAAATCTCGACTTTCCAGCAGCCAAAACCTCCGGATCCAACCACCATGAGCTTCGCCTCATTTCCCTCTACAATATCCAACCAACCACCAGCCACAAATCAAAGGAAGCAGCTGAAAATCCAGTCCCAAAACACAAATCTCGCACACCCCTTTCTACCGGAAAATCTACCTCCGGCGAGGCTTACTGTCACGCACCACCAATAATTGATAGCCCTCATCCAGGCGATCAATATCATGTCCTAACATCAACCAATAAATGCACCAATTTGCTTTGATTTGAATAAATTAAAATCGGGCAGTTGCGATTTTGTTGTGCCAGCAGTGGCAGTTGCGGGGGTTTGGATGGTTTTTTGTTTGGTGGTGGTGATGGTGTTTGTGTGGTGGTAGTGGTTGTGCAGTGGAGGTGGCGGCGGCAATGTTTTTGGTCGGTTTTTATGTGGTGGTTGGGATGGTGTTTGGTGAGGCGGAGGTGGCGGATGGTAGTGGGTTTAGAGAGCTTTTTTGTGCCATTGTTTGAATAGATGTCTGTTGCAGATCATGGCAATAAAGAGTAGAAGATGGCTGTTGTAGATCATGGTGTTTGTGTGGTGGTACGGTGGAGGTGGGGACGACAATTAGGATGGTTTTTTGGGTGGTGGTGGTGATGGTGTTTGTGTGCAGTGGAGGTGGGGGTGGCAGTGGGTTTGGATGGTTTTTTGGGTGGTAATGGTGATGGTATTTGTGTGGAGGTGGTGGTGGTCCGGTGAAGGTGGCGGCGACAGTGGTGGAATCTGTCCGGCGCCGACTCCATATGGTGTAGGTGGGAGGAAAAAGTGGTGATTCTTCAAGTTAGGGGCAAAATTTGACAATTTGAAATTAGATGAAATTTACACTTGAGGTCCTCAAAGATTCAGTTCATGTGTTTTGGTCCTTCAGTGACCGTTAGTGAAAGTTTAGGTAAGTTCAGTGACCGTTTTTGAAAGTTTTGAACTTCAGTGACCGTTTTGTTATTTTGATGTAAATTCAGTGACCATTTGTGAAATTAACCCATAATTCATATAATTCATTAGGTGTATATGCAATTTAACTTTGCCATAGGAACAATAGTATCTTTTACTCTCTCTATGAAATTTTTTGGCACCACATTATTCACAAATAGTTGGCTGCACAAGCACATGGGATTTAGTAAGAATGTTCTACAAACTAAATTTTGTAGTATGTTTATTATTTTGTACAACTTAATCAGCTCTAAGTCGATCCTGTTCATAGTCATATTGACCATCGATTTCCCGATCTAGCAAATTCTAGGTCTCGAAGATACGATAGAACTACAGCTTGCAACTACAATAAAATGAATCGTCATTAGTATTAAGAAATACAAATAATGTTTCAGAAATGAGGGATGAAGACAGCTTATAAGGTGAATTTCGTGTTAACAAACATAGGTAACAAAAACATGAAAATTTGTAAACTTACCTCTTTCAAGTTCAAAACCAGCATGATCTGGAACATTATCCGTGTAACATCGAAGTTCAAGCCCAACAAATTGGTGTTCACCATGCTCTTGAGTTGGACATATTAGTAAAAAAAAATAGTCAACACTTTTTATGTGAAATGAAAGGTGGAGAAATGAATATAGAAGGAATGATTGCCTATTTTTATTAAGCCCTATTTGTTGTAGACTAAAATCATAATTTTTGTGGATTTTGATAATAGTTGATGAAATATGTGATTGAAAAATTGTGAAATCATGAATGTACGATTAAAGTTAATTGTTGAGATTAATTTGTACCAAACACGAGTTAACAGCAATTATCCCGTCAAAAATCTCTCTCTTCGCCTGATGGGTTTGGGCCGGAAAGAGAGCCCACCTAAACCCTTGCAACAAAAGTATTAGAAATTTCTAAAGCTTAATAAAGCAACCTTTCTCTCGACTCTTGATTCTTCTTCTTCCCCAAGTATAGCAGGTATTCCACTTTTCTCTGATCTCTTTCTTTTTCATTCCACGAGAAGGTAACCCATATATTGTTAATCTGTTTATTGGTTCAAATATAATATTTTTTTAGTTTTTTGACTTTGTTGAGGGGCTTTGGTTGCTATCAAATCCGTTCATTCAACTCGTATGTACATAAATATGTAATTAATCGTGCTTTGAGCTTAAACCCAGGTGAGGTTTTATTGACTGCGTTTGTGGTGTAGAGGAAAATTTTGAGTTGAATGGCGGGAGGTGGTGTTTCAGCTTCTGCTGCAACGGGGAATGCTGCGGGCGTGAAAATAGTTGTCGCTGGGGATGCTAAGACCGGGAAATCGAGCTTGATAGTCACGGCTGCGGCGGAGAATTTTCCTACCAATGTTCCTCCGGTGCTGCCACCCACTAGGCTGCCGGAAGACATCTACCCGGACCGCATCCCCGTCACCATAATTGATACTTCCTCCAGGTCTTCCTTTTCCTAATGGGCTTATTTATGCTTATAATTCCTAGTATATGAAACTGGGTCACTTTATTTCTATGGCTTTACAAAAAAAAGTGAATGAACTAGGGCAACTAATTGAACTTGTAATTTTATTCTTTTTATTGTGTTGCTAGCTATCACTTCACTGTATCGTGATTTTAACTTCTTTTTCCTCTTATCTTTCAATTCTTGGCTTGTTACAGTCTTTATGTACTTGGTTTTGATGTTACAAATTAAGTTTTAAATATATCATTGGCTGTATATGCCTAATATAATGTCCAGGTTAGGTGTTGAAAATAAATTATGCAATTGAAACAAATCTACAAGTACATGTAATGGTATGTTTCTGTGTTACACTAGTCTAAAATCACACTGCAGACAATCATATGAACTTGCAATAGAACTTAATCTGTTCTGTGTAAAATGATTATTTCACTATTGAATACTACGTGAACACATGGATCTAAGGGTACCTGTTTGTATAAAATACAGGTGTACCATTGCATGTGGTTATGAATTGATGAGTCTGCAAGTATACTCGCAATGAATGTACTGAGTTCAAATTTGTTCCCGTAACGGGGTAACTAAATGATCTACCGTCTCATGTGTTTTTGCAACTATGTGATTGTGATAATAGTGATGTGCATCTTTGAAATTATCTATTTTGACTGCTTGTTACAACTGCATTTACCCTTTTTTTTCCCACTAAATTCATCAAAATTGAAATTTGATCATTTCTGTGATTTGTTTGCAAGATGCAGTCCTCAGAATAGAGGTAGGCTTGTTGAAGAACTTACGAAAGCTGATGCAGTTGTTCTAACTTATGCCTGTGATAGACCTGAAACTCTTGATCGGTTGAGATGAAAGACCGAAGGACTTGATCGACGATTAGAGGTCTGTTCATGAAACCTTATTTGTTTATTAGATTGACGTTCTGTTACTGTTTCTCAAGTCTTGAGTTTTTATTCTGATTGTTATTTGAGATTCCAAGAATCAGATAAGCACGTTTTAAAGGTAGAGGCAATGACCTCTACATTTTATATGTTACCTTAATTGGTGTGTTTTTTCACGTCTGAGCAGGTTAAGGTGCCAGTTATTGTGGTCGGTTGCATGCTAGATAAGAGGGCTGATCAACACCCTGTTAGTTTGGAACAGGTTATGTCGCCCATAATGCAACAATTTCGTGAGATTGAAACCTGTATTGAATGTTCAGCTATAAATCATATTCAGGTAACATTGAGTGCATTCTGGCAATCCATATAAATCAATGCATATTGATTTATTGACTGTTTAATGCTGTCATGTTAATTATAGATTATTGAGTTTCTGCATGTCAATAATATAACTGCCATGATTTCCTCAGTTGATGGCAATCATAATTTATGGCTTCATTTTTCTGTACTCCTTTGCTTTTGTTTGCTTTCCGAGCTTTCTAATAAGGAAAAGCTGCCACTTTGAAATAGGCTGTTATAGTGGGTTCATATCATGAGATAACCTTTGATAGTGCTATATGCTTAATTATATATTTGCTTTTTTTTTTTTTTTTAACTTCTTGGATGCTCTCATTGACTTCGTGTTGGCACGTTAAGTTTGGATACAACTAGAAACTTATATGGTTGGCATTTTTCTGTTTGCAGATTCCTGAGGTTTTTTACTATGCACAAAAAGCTGTGCTTCATCCGACTTCTCCACTGTTTGATCAGGAACAACAGGTTTTGAAGCCACGATGTGTGAGGGCTTTGAAAAGGATATTTATTCTATGTGATCATGACAGGGATGGTGCACTCAGTGATGCAGAGTTGAATGACTTCCAGGTTGCTTTTTTGGTGGATCTATTAGTGATAGTCAATTTACATCTTTGTATATGCATAGCTCTGATAATCGGTAGTGATTGGACATGGTTCCTGTAGAATCTCTATCACTCCGAGCTTACATCCTACACTAATTGATCACCTTGAATTGATTTGGCAATAACTACATGCAGGTCAAGTGTTTCAATGCTCCCTTACAACCATCTGAAATAGTAGGTGTTAAGAGGGTTGTGCAAGAGAAATTGCGGGAAGGTGTTAATGATCGTGGTCTTACATTAACGGGTTTCCTATTTCTCCATGCACTTTTTATTGAGAAGGGGCGTTTGGAGACAACATGGACTGTCCTAAGAAAATTTGGATACAATAATGAAATCAGACTCCGTGATGATCAGTTGCCACCTCCAATAAAGAGGTACCCTGATCAGGTAAGTTATCATGTAGATAAAATTGGCTATTATTATGTAAGTTTTAATATGTAATTTTGGAAGATAAATTTTTTTTCCCTTTGTTCTGGTCGAGCCACCTATTAATCTGTATGCTATCGTTGCTTTTGGCACTTCCTTTTTTCAATATCATACATGTCAAAATCGTAATGGAATCTTCAGTTGATGCCACCCGCTTGAATTATATGATGTACCTTATCATTCTATTCCAATTTATGATCGTTTTGCCATTTTCCTTGAACTTAATTCATTACAATTTTAATATATTTCATGCGGTTAAACAAGTAACTTATTTTTCGTTTTCAACCTTTTCATTGTTGGGTCACTGAGACTTGAGAAATTCAAGTTAAGGTAACGGATTTCCATCCTATATTAAGCCCCTGTTTGGAACACTTTAAAATTTTCATTCTCATTCTTCTACTCATTTTTAACTAGACATTCTTCAATAAAATAATATTTTCCATCACATCAATAACTTTTCCTTCTTTTTAACCACACATTCTCCATCAATTTACTATTTCAGAATACATTCTTTTAAAATAATGTGGTTCAAACACACCTTAAGTTCATAACTAATTGAACTAATATAATATACAATAACCTCATTCCACTGCCGAGCTTTAAAATTAGAGACCAATTCCTTTAAATTTAGCCTTGTATGATTATCTTGTAATTACCCCAGATTTCTTCTAATCAATAGTAATATCACCCTTATTGGCCATGTATACAAAAAATGAAGAATGTTCGTTTAGAAAAAAAATTAAAAGAATAATTCAGTTCAGAATTCTAATTAATTGATAATGAGTAAGCTTCATTGCAGTGTGTGTTTTGTTTCTCCTCTTTTGTAAAGATTTATCAATTTCAAGTGACACTGATTTTAATTGGATGGTAATTTATTTAGGCTTCAGCGATGCTCAATACTTGTTTTTCCATTGACTGATTATTGAAAAAATTGTATCATAAGATTAGGTCAATTTGTCCATTTCACTAGTGTCTAGCATTTTTACTTGATGTTTTATTTTCCCAAATAAAGATTCTTTGTATTCTATCCTTTATCACCTGGTACCTTGTAAACTTAGTAAGCTCTGATTACTAATTAGATCAACTTAATACATGAAACTATGCTCTGGACTATGTAGTAACTAGCAAAGTGTTATATATCTAGTTTAATTTGTGGTAGCTTGATTAATGATGATCCTTGCTTTAAGAACATCACATAAAGGACATGTTGATAATGTCTTCTGATGATATTCTTCCAATTCCATTCTTTAAGTATCCTACTTTGTGTTGGTAGTACCAGCCCTCTTCTGAGTATATTTCCTTTTCTTGTGCAAGTATTTGTTTCTTTCTTCAATTCCTAATGCATAATTTCATTTCTGTAGAGTGTGGAGCTGACTAATGAAGCTGTGGAATTCCTCAGAAGAATTTTCTTCACATATGATGTTGACTGTGTATGTGAAGTGTGGTTCTTTAACATTGTTTAAAATTTTGAAGTTTATGTATTTGTTTTAGATTATTTATTTCATTTCGATTTGATGTGTTGTTATTAGGTCAGTGTATGTCCCATCATTTGAGCTTTTTTCTTTTTGATTGATTGTTCGAAAAGTTTTTATGCTTCATTAATGTCGTTAATGTAGTTCAAAAGTTCAGTTGTATGCTCTTCAGAATCATATCTCACTTTCATTGCCGGTGTGGACTTTCACAGAATGACGTTAGAGTTTTGCATTAAGCTCCTGACTGACTCAAGTTGAGGATAACTAAATCCCCCTGTTACTGCTTGTTTTCATAGGAAAACAATGACCCTGGATTATAATGAATATGAGAATATAGTGAAGGCTTTATTTGAAAAAAGAAATAGTTTTCAGCTTTGGTTATAATTTTCGCTTAATATTATGCCAATTTTACATGTTCCTGTATTGTACTCTTTCCACGGTTGTTTACATTATAATGAGACTGTTGAAATAAAATGTAATAATTTGACTTCTTTCCGTTCGAATAGCTTAAGCTTTTGGATATGGTGGTTTAATATGGTATTGGAGCTGACGAAGTCCTTGTGTTAAAGTGTCTCCTCCAGCTATTTATGAAAATTCTACATGTCAAGCTTTTGACAAAAATATGAATTTGACATATAAGGAGCCAAACATATAAATTTCTTGAGGTTAAACTTTAAGATGAGGTTGTTTCAGAGAAAACAATGCACAAAGGTTTAAAATGAGCTTGAGGATCACATGGGGAATTTGAATTTCGATATGCCTCAAGCTACAAAATGCTCCAAGTTTTGATATTTTATGTACCTGGACACAACATATTACAAGGATCTGTAATTATAGTTGTTTAACATAGTTGATAGCTGGATAATCATTTATGCATGCATATGCACACACACAATACCCATTTGAAGAAATTACGCATCAAACCAATTTAAATATATTTCTTACTGTAATGCCTCAAAATTTGCTGTGTTGACTTGGAGCAATAATAGGAAAAGCCATATTTAAGTGGAAAACCATATATAAATAGAAATGAAGGAAAAGATTGTACATTCAGGAGCAACACCTTGCTTAAGTGAAGAGCTAATTAAGTGCATACAGATGTCAACTGGCTAGAATGAGAAGTTGATATTAATGACACTTTCATCTTATTGCTTATGCCATATGGACTCTTCAGATTTGTTTAGAGAAATACTATTATACTAAAGCTTACAGTTGACTGAGCCTGTAATAAGTAGCTGACTTGGCTGTTTATCTTTATACAACATCTGTGCATATAACTTGGAACAAAGTCAAATATTGATTTCTCGTCCATTTAAGCTATTGCTCACTGAAAATTTACATTGTAAGATCTGGGAAGCATTTGTTTTGTTAGTTATGATTATGTAATTTGTATTAGGTTTTGGTATTCGAATATGTTCAATTAATTTGTTACTGTAGCTTATTCGTATTTCTACTTTTTACTTAGATGTAATTAGTTTATATGTTAGACTTTTCTTGTAAAATATTAGTCTTTGATTTCTCGAAACATTGTTTTTGGTTCTGATATTTATCAGGATGGAGCTCTTCGAACCAATGAACTTGAAGATTTGTTTTCTACTGCACCTGAAAAGTAATGTGGTTTTCTTTAATATCTTGCAGTTTTCTTTCGCCAGGAACAACTTATTACCCTCTTCTCCCTTTCCTTTCCAAAGATATTTTGGCAAATATGTTTATCAACTCTACCCGTTAAACAATCTCGTGATGAGTGTGATAAGCTGCTGGTGGAGATCCTTATTTATAAATCTCTGTTACACCAACATCCTCATTTGATATGAAACCCATGTTAATATTAACATAAAATGTAATACAGCTTTCAGCTAAAGTATGTTTTAGTCCTTGCAATGGCCAATCTGTAAATACTATACAAGGACCTCCTGCTTTCATTTGGGGTGTAAGTTGAAATTAGAATGTTTATGCTGTGGATCTTGTGCTCCACTCTAGATTTGGTGCCAAATTCTAGCAATTTATTCTTGTAACGTAATTGATTAATATTAGCAAACTAAGTTGCAACTTGTATTGAAACATGTTTGGGATGTGTTTACAAATGGATTGTGGATTGTAATAGATAGAAGTGAGTTATGGAAGGGTCCCTCAAAATGTAGGAAAGTGGCTTGAGTGTTGATATATAGTTTATAACCATGAGCCAACATGGGCTTGGTATTGTAGCACCTATAGGGGGGAGAGGAGGACATAATCAACAGAATGGTGGTCAGTAATGCAAAGAATATAGGACACTAATGTTTAGCTGCCTAAACATTAAAAAGTCATAATATTTTTAATAATATTCATGTACTTCTTTGGGTGTGATCGATGTCCAACATTGTCATGTGAACCTCTACTCTTGGCTTCGTTGAGAGGATTTTTAGATGTTTCCTTGATATTTCTATCGTATTTGTGAAAAGAAGTGGAAAATGTTTGCCAGGTATTTCATCGTATGCACAAAAAGAAGAGGAAAATGCAGTACTATTTCTTATATGAGGGATTCTGCTGAATTTCATCTTAGGGGGTGTTTGAGCCCATTCTTTTTGAAAAATATATTTTGTAATAGTAGATTGATGGAGAATGTGTGGCTAAAAAAGAAGGAAACATTTTTGGTTTATGTGTAATATTATTTTAATGAAGAATGTGGTTGAAAAGAAGAGAGAAAAATATATTTTGAAAAAAAATGGGAAACAAAACAAGCTTTTAATCTGTGTTGAAAAGCAAGATATTTCAAAATGTAGTGGAGTGGTCATTCAGCTATATTTAATCTGGTGAATTAAACTTGAAAAACAAAAAATCTTAATTAAGAGTATCAAATATTTTATTTTTCTCAAGTATTCTCCAATAAGATTTCGAAATTGAAAATGCGACCTTTTTTTTTCCTTTGTTTTTTTTTTTCTCAAATTCTAGCTCATGATTTGAGCAGGATCAATATTCTCGAATAGGACAGTCCTTCAACTGCTTGTATTGGAAAAGAGATCTTATTTTCTTCCCAGTGCAGTTCTTGTTGTTCAAGTTTGTTTAAGATTATCTTACATTCAGTAAGCATGACAATTTCATTCCTCAATCTGTTCACATCAGCATCATACTTTGATTTTGTGCTCCATTTCTAAATGGTGGTCCCCTTACCATATTATGAGAATGAGATAAATTAAGCAGGTCATCATGTTGAGAATGATTAAAAGAGTTATGAAAATCTAGGCGAAATAAAGTGTAAAATATTGCAAGTAGGTTGTTAGGCACAGAAAATATCTAAAGTTGGAAGTGTTCCAAATGGCGAGTCTCCATTGCTATATATTGCGGGTTTACATTTTTTTTTATTTATTACTTATGCAGTAGTTGTATTCTTGGCTTTTCATTTATGTTGCCTTTATTTCTTTGGAATTCAGTCCTTGGAATGAACCTCCATATGATTGTGCCGCGGAGAAGACTGCTTTGGGAGGGCTATCACTTGATGGGTTTTTGTCATTGGTATGTATATCATGGATTCTATCATTTACTATTGCAGGTTCTTTTTGTAGACACTCCCTCAATGCAACAATAATATGTGTTACGTAATTGCTGGTGATTTGTTGCAAGTTTGAAAAATGTACGAATAGTTTTGTTGACGATTGTCAGTTTTCGTCATTTAGATGTATAGAAAAGCAAATGTCTCTATAAATTAAGAGAAACAACCTTTCCTTATTCCTGGAAAGGATAAGTTACACGACTCTCTGAAGTTTTGTTAGGGTCTAAAAGGTGTGGAATTCCAATCCCCTCAAGCTTGGACTTTTGGGAACAATGGTTGGGTCTCCAACAATTGGTATCAGAGCAATCCCAGGTCCTGGGTTCGACTCCCGGAAGGGACGACCCAAGCGAAGTGCCAAATATCAGCAGCCAAGTGGATGCGCCGGCTGATAATGCGAAGGTCGTCTTGGAGTGGGCCGCTGTGGACGTCAGATTTGGGCCGTGAGGTATTGTTNCTTGGAGTGGGCCGCTGTGGACGTCAGATTTGGGCCGTGAGGTATTGTTAGGGTCTAAAAGGTGTGGGATTCCAATCCCCTCAAGCCTGAGCTTTTGGGAACAATGGTTGGGTCTCCATCAAGTTTACTCCATGTTTTAATCCAACTCATGAGGTTTTGAAAAAGATGACACCCATGATGTAAACAATTAACTTAAGCCAGCCTAATTTACTAATTGCTGATCTTTTGGAAAAAATATCTTAAAAGGCTTTCCATTCCAACTAACTAGCCTCCCGCCAATACTTAGAAAAGTTGAATCGGGTGTCGAGGTGATTTAATTCTGAGCGGCGTAAGCCTCGAGACAAGACCAATAAAATGTCAAATGAAGCCAAAAGTCGAGAGAAATTGAGAGGATTTTCTGAAATTTCTATTTCTGTTCACACAACTTTTTTTCTCATCTATATATGTATGTACAGTCTTTGATTTTACAAGGTAACTATTACAATCCCTAAAAATCAGCAGCTATTTTAACTGGAAAATAATTGCTAAATATAAAGATAATTTCCCTAATTATATACATTAACATTCTCCTTAAATTGATGCTGGGAGGTCAATCAACAACAATATGCCAACATGGAATTGATGTCGTTGTTGAGTCATTGCTTTGGTGAAGATGTGCCACTTGGAGATTAGAAGAAATGTAAGGAAGAGATATTACCCTATCTTCCAAAATCTCACGAATAAAGTGAATCGATCTCAATGTGCTTGTTGCATTGATAATATAGGGATTGTTTGCAATCTGAATAGCACTAATGTTATCTGCATGAAGAGTAGGATTAGTATGAAGAAACGCAAGTTCCTCCAAGAGACCACATAACCAAATAATTTCAGAATAAGCCGTAGATATGGCACGATACTCAGCCTTATTGGAGGATTTAGAAGCACGATCTTGTTTCTTATATTTTTAAGAAATTAACGCACCACCTAAAAACATACACCAACCCGTAGTAGATCGACGAGTATTCGGACACCGAGCTCAATCAACATCACTATAGGCAACAAGTTGAAGAGATGAGCCTGCAGGAAAAAATAACCTACGACTAGGTGATCCACGAAGATATCGGACAATGAGGTGAACTGCAGCAAGATGAAGACGTCGAGGTGAAGCCATAAACTGGCTAACCTAATGAATGGCATGAGATATTCGGGCGAGTATTGGTCAAGTAGATAAGACTCCCAACTAGGCGTCAATAGAGAGTGATCATCTATAAAGTCCCCTTCATCTTTCTAGTATTTTACATTGATCTCCATAGGAGTATCCACTGAAGAAGTAACCTCTATTCCAGATAACACGATAAGTTTTGGATTATACTTATGCTGGTTCAAGAAAATACCATTGGCCTAATGATGATTTTCCAGGCCGATGATGACTATAAGCTGGCCTAGATCTTTCATATGGAAAGTGGCATGCAACAACTTTTGAAGCTTAGTAATCAAACTACAATCAGTGCCAGTAATGATGATATCATCGACATGAACCAAAAGAACTATACTTGTTGCAGACTTGTGGAAGAAGAGAGAAGAATCATTTAAACTTTATGTAAAGCTGAAGGTGAGGAGTGTGCTTCGAAACTTCTCAAACCAAGCCCGGGGAGCCTGCTTGAGCCCATACAAAGAACGTCGTAACTTCAGACATCACATACAGTAGTCATACTAGAGGGAAGCTTCATATAGATCTTTTCGTGAAGATCGCCATGAAGAAAGGCTTTTTTCACATCCATCTGACGTAGTCGCCATGATGTAGTTGCCATGACTGAGTCGGCAATAGCTAATATTGTACGAATTGTGGTCATTTTAGCAACATGAGCAAACGTCTCCTCATAGTCACCCCGTATTCCCGTCTGTTACCCAGAGCAACTAGGCGAGCTTTGTATCGATCCAAAGAACAATCAGAACGAAGTTTCACATAAAGAAATCCATTTTGCCAACACTTATGTTTTATGGCCTGTTCGTAGCAAGATTGAATGGAAATAGAGGATAAAGTAGTTATAAGAAAGATAGAGAAACCATACCTGCCAGAGGGTCGAGAAGGACACGTAGACCTGTGAAAAGTGATGGAAACTGTAGCAAGATTAGACATCAAGTCGAGATCTTGAGGGGCACAAAGGAAGTGGAACCAGACTCACGATGACGACGTCGTTCATACACAAGACCAAGTTTAAACCTTTCCACAACTGTCGGGAAACCAGAAAATTTAGGCAGAAGAGATAAAGATATTGACGACAGCTCAACATGAGTCGGCAAAAAATATTGGTTTTCAAGAAAGATCACATTCTTATAAATACAGATACGTTGAGCATGAGGTCATAACAAACATAACTTTTTTGAGAGATAGCATAACCAAGAAACCCAAACAAGCATCCAGAGATGGTACATGATAATGATTCATTGATTAGAACGTGCAACTTCAAAGTCGAGATGTAGCTTTATCAAGAATTGATTACTCTTAGGGATGGCAAAAAAGCTCGCTGGCTCGGGCTTGGCTCGGAAAAAGCTCGAGCCGGGCCCGGCTCGGGCTCGGTTACAACGAGCCGAGGCTCGGGCCAAGCCTCATTTTTTTTTGTTGGGCTCGGCTC
>CAIGRO010017809.1:0-18723 GCA_903798355.1 Fraxinus baroniana
TGACTTTTTGACAATTATCCAACATATAGTGGTTGCAAAATTAGAAAATTAGTTTTATTATTTCAAAAATCAAGTATTCTTTAAATTTTATTTATTAAAAAAATTATTAATTAGATATAGATTATAAATTATCAAATTAATTGGTTACAAATTATTTTTCGATAACAAATTATTAAATTAATTGATCACAATTTAACAAATTACAACTCACAATTATAAATATAGTCGCAATATTACCTTTTTCAGTTCACGTATTATCTTTTGGTTACAAATTAACTATTTTATTGGTCACAATCTCTTGAATAATTTATCAAAAGCACCTTCACCCCATGCTACCCCCATAATGCTGCGCCAACTCACCATCGTCAACCAAACGTTGCACCACCGTCAATAACAACATGTCACGCCACCTCACCTCACCACCAACCACTACCATTTGCAATTGTAAAACAACAACCACCATTTGCAAATCACCAACAACTAACAAAAATACCCCGTCAAACAGATCGGAGGAGAAGAAATCACCCAAAAACCCTAAATCCATGGGCGGCAGGGAGCACCGCTGCGCACGACAACAACAGTGGTGAGCACCGTTGGTGGCGCAGTAGCAAGGTGTAGCGAGCTCACAGTCGCTACTGTAGAAACAAAATGAAAAAATATTCATTTAATATAATAATATCATAATTAAAATAAAAAAATTTATCACCTGACTTTTTAATAGAATAATGACTTGGGAAACTTGTATTACAATTTAGACAACGATGCGTCAAGTAAACATAATAAAGGACGAGCATGAGTGTTGTGTTTTATTCTATATAAAGTAAATATGAGAATATGGAGAAAATATCTTGACAACTTTACGTATTCCTTTATTGGATTCATTCCTTTTCTTTCTATCTCTTTCACAATATTCTTGTAAGTTGTTTGTGATGCGAGTCTATCCATTTTACACATTCATTCGCACCTGCCAAACTTGCAGTGGTTAAAGTTGGCTCTGAAAGTTCCACATCTTAAGGCAGCCATCTCTTCATTCTTAGGCAATCAAGCCCGAGCAACTGAAACAATGAGGTTTATGGGTAAAATATTAGTCAATACCCGCATATGATCAGATCATTAATGCATCCTTTATTGATAAAGGTCACACGCCTAACTATTGATGATATTGTCGTGTCGTATAAGGAGAGGGTGGGACACCGGGTGATCTCCATTGCCACCATTTACATTTGAAATTTTTTGGCTCAAGTAAAACATATTTTAGATCATCTGAGTTGAACTTTAAAGTCGATCTTAACTATGTCAAGTTGATTTCCTAAGAAATTGCCTTGAGACTTAAAACCGCACTCAAAGTTCCAATGTTTTTACAGAAAGGGGATCACTTTACCAAACATCATATAAAGCTGTGGAAGGTTAGAACTTCGATGTCATTCGCTAGCTCGCATATTAGAATCGGGTAGAACGCATATATTCTTATCTTCAAAGATACATCAAAAGAGAATGCATATATTCTCATCTTTAAAGACGCATCAAAATCAAAAGAGAGAAAAAAGAAGAGAGAGTTAAGTGAAAGCTCTACTTTATTATCTTTAAAAAGTCAATTTTTACATGACTAATTGGTTATGTTTATTGTAGTATGATAATAATTTATTTAATAATGCTCCTCGAACAGGGCAAATGACAAGGGGGAATTGACGGATGGGGGTGGCAGGACGGGATTGGGTATTCTTTTTTTTTATTATTATTATTTAATTTCAAACTGTCCAATCATGTATTGACGCGTGTTCCCTCGGTCATTGAGCTAAGATTGTAATTTAATTCCTTGAAGTTAAAACTATTGAACCGAGTAATATTCGAATGCATTTAACGACTTAGTTGTTTATTTTAACCAAGTATATAGTAAAACTATATTTTTTTACGAGAATAAAGATGGATTTTTTTAACTAAAAATCAATATATTTCAAACTTTAACTATTATGAGTAATTTAAACAAACTGCTTGTTTGATAAAATATTTTTAGAAGTGATTCTTTAAAGCATATTTTTTCTTTGTGAAAATGTGTTGAAAAGTAGGAAAATATTATTAGAAAACGTTGAAAAATTAATTTTTTGGAGCCCAATTGAAAATGGGTGTAGGACAGAAGTAGTTCTCGAAGAATCAAAATCAAACAAAAGTTATATTGTTTATTTCTATCAAAAAATTCAATATAATATTTATTTCCCACAAAATAAAATGGTCAAGAGAAGTTTACATAAAGTGGGGATAAAAAAAATAAAGAAAAAAAAAACCCCGAATAAAAATGTAAGATTAACGGCCTTCCGATCTTTAGGACCAAATGGCGCCAAATTCCGACACCGATTCTTAAATCTGCTTGCATTTTGTGCTTATATATCAAAATTTGTTTGCTTTAAAAGGCATACCATAATCTTAGCGAAACCAAGAAACCATGGCCCCTCGATTCCGGTCCTTTTTCAGAAGCGAAAGAACGTATGGAGAAAAGTAAGTTCTTTTTATTTGCCCTACATTCAATTAAATTCTCTCTCTCTCTCCGCCGAATTCAAAAGTTTTCTAGGAATTTTGTAAACTTGTTTGTTATGGAATTGTGTTGTTGATTTTTGAATAGCCCAAAACTTGTTACGAGAACAAGAGTTTCAATGGATGAGGAGGATTCGTTTGAGGATGCTAGCGGCGAATCAACGCCTCTATCCGCTGTGGCGGATGCATTTGAGGAGCTTTCGGCGGTGGTGAAATCCAAGGGTTGCGGTTTTGATCTTCGTTTGAAGCCATTTTGTGATGCCTGTTCCCTTGTTTCGGTTCTTTTTACTTCTTTAGGGATAGCTTTCAAATTTGCTGAATTGGAGTATGTTTCCAAGGTTAGTGGTGTTTCAATAACAATTTCTTTCCCAACAGTGATGAGCTGTACACATAGACTGAACCTGGGTACCATGTATATGCATATATTGTGTTATGTGTTACTATCAGAAATTGAGAACTCACCCTAAATGTCAACTTGTAACGAAGGTACCCAAGTGGTTACAACTACAAGTCTACAAATTAGCCTTAACTCAGGGTCGTGCACACTATTAGAGTAATTATAATAGACAACATAAACACTCCGTGTGCTTGGTGTGTTAAGTAACCGAAGATTATGTAAGCATGGTTTTTGTTGTGTTTAAATTATAAACTGATATGTCTAAAACTGATATTGCCATGGCAAAAGTAATGAAGTGGAAGAGAGGGATTAGGACGAGGAATGAATATCTGTAAATGCAATGGATGTTTCAGATGAATGATGCAGTATAAATGAAACATAACAATGCTGTACTGTATGGGGTTCATCTTCTAAGCTCTGTAATGTAGTTTGACTAGTCAATTTTTAAACTGTATTGTCTTTTTATTGTTAAATTTCTTAGATATATTTGACTAAATCTGGTTTAGGGCTCCAAGTGTTTATTGTAGTGTGTCATGATGAAAAGGTTGATGTGATTCTTTTACAATGGATTTTATAAATTGAATGGATCAGCTCCCAAGAGGATATAATTAATATGTAGAAAATGGTGCAAGTAGATTCTCTGTTATTTCTTGGTCAACGATTTGAATGCCTCAAGCGAAAACTTTATGACAACGTTGTGTAGGAGAACAAATTTCTTAAAGTTTTGTCAAATTCCCATTGCAAATTTTAATAATCTTTTGAGTGATGTATGGTGTTTATATGCTCTGCTATAGCTGGATATGAAGCTGTACATTCATGTAAATTGGACGACCATGGTGAGTCAATAAATATATATTAAATGCAAAATGGAGTGAGATACAAGAACATCCTATTGAACTCCATCTATGATATCGTACATGTACTTTAAGCAGCTTTAATGATTTCCTCGACGTAGAAGGTTAAGCCAGATGAGGAATATGAGAATAAAAAATACTTGAAAGGAAGCTCTAAAGCACATAGAGAACTGTGCCTGAAAACCAGAAATATAGCGCATCCAATGTCAATGCTAGAATTCAGTTAGGCAATGTGAACCTTCAAAATTTGACAAATACATATGTTACTGAAAATATGGCCTTTTTTTGGGTAAGAACCCATAAAATGAAAAATATATGGAGACGAGACAATGGAGGTGAAATGATGGTAGAAGATGGAACCCATACATCCTTACATCATATTTAACAAATTAGAAGGGGTCTCAAGGTCATTTTCCTTTTTATTACTTGATAGTAGTAGCTGCTTATTGCTTGCAGATTGAACTGAAATTTGTATTTGAACTTGACAAATCAAATAGAATGGAATGATAAAACCATCAGTTCATGGTATAACTTCTTCTTCTAAATGTTCATGAATTGAGTTGATTCCATTTTTTCTGTATGTCAAACTAATCAATGTTAGAAAATTAGAACGTGGGCTTTTACCAGTCTGGAAATGGGGTCACTTTCAAGAAACTTAATCGTTTAAACTTGAAATTAATGAATTTCAAGTGATGGATTAAGTTCTCTGATTTAGAACTCTCATATCTGTAATCTGAATGGAACATGGAATCAGACCTAACATTGGTTCTGATAGTTGACTCTGATTTCCTCCCACACAGCACATGTCAAACTTCGAAGAAAGTTTCGTTGTGCATCTAGTTTATTTATGAACTTATAGAGGGAAGAAACCTTATCAGCAAGTAAACATTCCATGTAGAAGAGCATATTTACTTTAGATCATAGATATTACCACCTAATTTTGGTTCACCAGTTACAGAGGACTGTTCGTGGCAGCAATTATGTGTGTTCAGCAACCTTTGTGAAGATGATGAACGGAAAAACATATTTATTTAATTTGTGATTCGCCCTCTAGAATATTTATTCCAACAGTCATGTAATACAAAGAAATTTTAGTGATTTGCTCTTGTGTGCTGTTCTTCTCATTCAACTTTTAGTCAGGGAGTCTTTGATTGAACCCGGAAGTACCTACTTCTTGCAAATTACGTTCAAGGCTACCTATCTATTAAGCCCTCCTGTTTCAGCAAGACTAACACTGGGAAACAACCTTAATCATTTATAATTTTCCCCCTGTCGTGATGGAATATTCTTTGTATTGTGTACGGAATACATAAATATTCATTTATTAATTGTAGATAATGGTACTTCCTAAATATTTTTGTTCACACCGTTTTCCTAATTTTTTGTTTTTGTTCCTTTCTTTCATTTTCTAATGCTCAATCTGATGCTTTTAGGTAAGTGATCTTGCGGATGCTTCAAAAGTATATGGGACATTAAATAATATACTTGACTTTGATGTAAAACATGACACAGTGAGAATACAAGGAAGTCTCTCGCGTAAATTGCGCAGAGTTAGGCAGGGTTTGGATCTTGTCAGAGCTTTATTCCAAAATTTTCTGTCATCACGGTATGTCATGCTCCCTTGTAATGATATTTTCTTGTTTTAATATTTAATTCATATGCATTGCTGAAATATTCTATGAGAAGTCTTAATAGCAATATATATTTTATGATGCATTTAGCTGTCCTATTGTTTTGCTAAGCATATAGTTTACAGCATCCCCCTATGTATGATAATCAGATAGAAGACATCAAATTTATTTTCTTTCAGACGTACTAGTGTCTTGTGTATATCACCGGTTGGCTAAGTGAACTCGATAATATGTGGTATGAGTTGCTTCTTTTGTTGCAGTATGCTCCATTTTCCATCTCTTCCCATTGACCCTTTAGATAAATTTTATGATGAAGCAGTGGCATGGTGTTAGTTTCTTAAATTCTCAACCTGCTTTTCTGTTTCTAGCCCACTTCTTCGTTTCTTCTCTTTGTCCATATTTGTTTCTTACTGTGATTTCTTATTGATGCTGCATTAATCCAGTATGGATTCTTATTATCAGCTCATTGCATTTATTATTGACTTATTGTTGAAGTTCACTTAATTGGCTATGAATTTATTCCTGATACAAGAAAGTGCAATCTATTGAATGGCCATTGAAAGAATGGGGAAACTTTCATAGAATAATTTGAGAAAACAGCTTGAGAAAAATGAAGCATGTATTCATTCTTCCATGTCATGGGCAATCATGTTGCCCTGTCGTTTTCACCTTTTTGTTTTTGCCTTCACGTGTACATCTATCTATCCATTTTGATTCAAGATGCTTATATGCTCACAAAAATTGTGAAATTTTTCAAAAGAAAAGACAATTTTTCTGGACTCGAAGCAAAATTTCAATGTGTACGATGTTATGCAGAGAATGAAAAAAAATGTGAACTCAAAGAAAATGCAAACTTATGAAATTCTACCAGGTTATAGGAACCATTTTTAATGTGCAAAATTTATTGGCATAAGACCAAGAAGTATCTGTGAGAACTTTACGATAATTGAATGTGCTAGCCTGCTGTGAATCAACTTGCAATATCAGCTTCAGTTGCTCATCACACGTTTGGTTTTTCTTTTTCTTTGCAATAATTGTTTCTAATTCGCTATGCCACTTTCAGGGATTGCTGTTTAAGAGAAGCTGCTTCAATAGCTTATGCAAAGACGTGTGCGCCTTATCACACATGGGCAGTAAGAACTGCTGTTTCTGCTGGTATGTATGCCCTGCCGACAAGGGAACAGCTACTGTTAAGGCTAAATGAAAGCGGTAAGTTTACTCGCGTGACTTCCATGTTGCATATTTTGGCATTTTCAGAGTCATGGAAATTAGTCTCATTTTTATGGTAACTAATGAAGGGTTTTACCTTCCGTAATTGGGACACCATGTCATAGGTTCGACTAGCACAGCCAAATCAAAGAAATTAGAAATAGTCCGAACCATTTGGTAGATTGTACTGCAATCTAACTCTATGAATGATAAATGTTATGAAATAGAATTTGCTGAGACATTTGATCAAGTGCTCATTCAAGAACTAAAAAAATTGAAAGGGAGATCTACTTCCCAAGTTAGCAATGGATTCAAATCCTTTAAATTTCCTTGATGGTTGGAAAATAGTTATGTTTATATGATTGTTCTTTTAGCACAAGTGAGCTGCTATAACAAAAATATCCCTGCTTTACTAGGGATGGCAATTTACCCCGCCCCGCCTAGTAAAAAAAAAAAAATATAAAAATTGAACATTGGTTGTTTTCATTGTTTTATTTGGAGATTGATGTAGTTATTTTAAGTATTTTTTTGTTTTGGATTATAAAATTTTGAAAATTTTTGATTTAAAAAAAAAAATTAAATGGGGCATTAAACGGGGCAAGAACCCGCCCCGCGCCCCGCCCCGTCAAAGGCGGGGCTTGGCGGGGCGGGCCCGCCCCGTTGCCATCACTATGCTTTACCCCATTTTCTTGTAATACCAACCCACTTGTCGGAGAGTAAATTGAATCTAATATTAACTTATTGATGATTTTATAATAGGCTAGCATCTAAAGAAAAAATCCATTATCTTTCATGGGTTCAAGTCTCGCTTAAGATCTACTTTATAAACTTGAAACAAAATTGATGCGTTACAATATTTTGTTACAGAAGAGTCTGCAGAGAAGGAAATGCAAAGATATATTGATGCCGCACTTCCGATCATACAATACATTGACAAGTTGTATACTTCAAGAAGTATCAGTTTGGACTGGTGAGCTCTGCTTCACATGGAAAAACTGTTGGTGTAATTTATGTTTGGACGTCATTTTCTGAAGCAAGAACGAACTTCCGTCTGTTCTGATGAAGCTTTTTGATCAGTCCCAACTTGAATCATCCCCGCCATTAATAATTTTTTGGGTCTTTGCATATGATCTTCACTTGTTGAGCTGCCATAGAACTGTGAATGGTGACGGGCATGGATGCTTTTGCTTGATTGTTTCCATCTATAGTCACAAAGTAGTCCAATAGCTAATGTTTCAGCAGATAGTACCATGTTTTTGTAGATGAATTGGATTTCCTGCAGATTCCTAGAACACAGTAGAGTTTTTTTTTTTTAAAGGTTAAGTACTAAGTTTTTTATTAGTCAAAGTAGAAAAATAAACTCGTTACTCATTTTGAAATTACCAAAAAGAAAAAAAAAAATCACCGGAAAAGAAAAAGAATGAATGATAACAAAACATTGCCAGTAAGTTCTTCATGCTGCTTGAAACTTGGCTGACTTTTGTCTAATGGGAAACCCTGCAACCTCTTGACAACCTAAATCTTCGTCTACATTGTCAAGCTCTCGGGGTTCTCAATGATCTTTGAAAAGGTTTGAAGGAATGCAGCCAAGTCAGCACCATAAATAATTCGATGATCAGCTGTAACATTCACCTGAGAAATATTCACCAAAGAACAATTATGAGATGCATTCATTGAGAAACTTCAAATTTAAAATCGTGTAACATTTCAATAGTTGCAGCTTGCGCTCCACTGATTGAATTACCAAATGCACTGCTCCCATTATTAGCATTCTGTAACTTATAGAGTTGCCAAAATGGTCCTCAATTTATTAGCTTCCATCCAGGAAGTGTCTCGTGTATATGAACTGATAGCTAAACCAAACATGCATCATTCTTCTATTACATGAACCAATGGACACAGCTGGCAAAGGCTGCAAACAAATCCTATGTGTAGCCTAACCAATATAAGACTTGATTACCAGAGAGAGACACAGAGAGTAGACTGTATCACAATGAGCCATGCACCATAGAAAATGCCATATCAAATTCATTCAAAATCACGTGTCCATTTAAATTGCATTTAAAAGTAACAGAAAGTGAGTTTGGACTTTGGATGAAGCAGGATCATGAAGGCTTATGAATTACGATTGTTCTCAGAAATGTTATAATTAAGTATAACTATTAGAAGTTTCCTAAAACATGCCATCAAATAGTATAGGAAAAATATACTTCTCACAATGCCGAGTTGCTAATAATGGTGTATTGAATATTTGCAGGGCAGCTTCACCTAAACCAGCTGGTTACAATAATTTTCACACGCACAAAAATAAAAATAAGATTGAAGGGATAAAAACAGAAGAAAGAAAGAAAATATGGTGTCCCGGCAATGACTTTCAGGAAGGTAAATACTTTGTCTCAGGTTTTATTAGATTTGCAGCCAACATATACATCTAGGATAATTATAGGCCCCCAATCCACGTCAATTATTCTTGAAGGGGAAAGAAGAACGCCTTGCAAGTGGAGGGACAGGGAAAACTGCATTCAGTTGAGGGGAATAGTGGCTAACCAAAATTAGTTAGGGGAAGTCTATAAATAGGAGTAGTAAGAGAGGGCTAGGCATGCAATAGTTTATGAATATAGGTGGAATAGGAGAGTAATAGTCCTCTCGAAAGGCTATTTGTTATTTTCCTTCTTGCTGTAACTTTTCAATTACATCAATACATTGTTGTTTCCTTTATTCTCACAGAATTCTGCCTTTTACAGTTTGAATTCTATCAAACTGGTATCAGAGCGCTGGCACAGAAAAAGACAGATGGCAGGGTGGACACAATATAAAAGGAAATGGAAGAATTGAAGTCAGAGCTGCAGCACCTTCCTGGATTGGAGAAATCAGTGGATCAACTAACCCAAAAATGACAAAAATGTTACAATCTACGGAAGAAAGAAGGAAGACAATGGCAACACTTTCTAACTCGAAAATTGGGTTGACCAAAAGCATGGGAGGAGAAAGGTCTGGCGGTATTGTTGATGAACCAATACAGCAGAATAATCAGCTTGAGATCATGGGGAATCAACGTGCTGTTGACCGGGGAAAGTGGCAGGAGGGAGTGGTTGAGGTCAGTTACGGAGAACCATAGCGAACACTGTGCAGAACAAAGAAGAGGATAACTGGCGGCGAAACCTTGAAATGCCCGGGATGGCTGGCTGTTCCAAGCAGAGAGGTACTTCAAGGTCATTGGCTTGACAGAACAAGAGAAATTGGGAGCAATTGCTATTAGCTTAGATGATGATGCATTGTCATGGCTTCAGTGGACAGAGGCCAGATCACCAATGCAGACATGGTAGCAGCTCCGACAGCAATTATTACTGTGATTCAAGTCGACCCAAGAAGGGAATCTGTGAGGAGTTTTTTGGCATAAAACAGAGCGGCACGGTGTAGAATTCCGACGAGAACTTGAGTTGCTAGCAGCGCCGTTCAGAGGAGTGTCTGATGAAGTCCTTAAAAGCACCTTCGTAAATGGATTAAGGCCAAAAGTAAGAGCAGAGGTGTTGTTATTAGGCCCGAAGGGATTGGGCACAATTATGGAGGTAGCCCAGAAGGTGAAGGATAGGAATCTCATAATTAAAAGCATCCAGGAGCCCACAACCCAAAAATCATCTAAACCAAATCTAGCCCCAATTGACGCAAAGAAAATTGAGATGTTTCAAACAAAAAGATCACTGTAGGGGAGCGATCGTCCTTCAACTAGCAAGAAATTCCAGTAAAACGCCTGAAACACACGGAGATGAGGAGAGATAAGGGTTTGTGTTTCAAGTGCGGAGAGAAGTACATGGTGGGCCACCATTGTCAAAATCGTGAGCCGTACAGGCATTTTTGGTATAAGGGGGTGGTGGAGAAGAGGAAAAAGGCTTTGTTGGCTTGGCCAACACAGGAACGACCCATAAAAGTGAAGGACATGGTGGAGTTGTCCCTTAACACCTTGGTTGGGTTTTCTATACCAAGCACGATGAAATTGAGAGGTGCAATGGGGTCGCACGAAATGATGGCGTTAATCGATTGTGGGGTGATCGACAACTTTATTTCGCTGGAGTTGATGCAAAAATTAGGACTCCCAACCATGGCTACTACCAATTACAGCATAGTAATAGGGACTAGCAAGTCTGTTAAGGGAAGGGAAATCTGCAATCGGATAGTAGTTGAGTTGCAGGGTTTGACAATCGGGGGCATTTCTTGCTGTTGGAGTTGGGTTGTACTGATGTAGTGACAGTAAAAACAGTACAACAGGAAGGTGGAGTAGCGATGATTGAACTAGGAAGCCAACTATTTCCACCCCTTCGCGATGCAAATTTAAAATGAAATGTGGAACTCTATCAAGTCTTGAGAGAACGTCGAGGAGGTGAAGTATTGATAAAATGGAAAGATCGTCCTACAGTCGAGTCTTCCTGGGAATCAGTTGATTCTATTGTGCAACAATTCCCCAAATTCCACCTTGGGGACAAAGTGTCTTTGGAACCTGAGGGTAATGATAGGCCTCCAATCCACCTCATTTATTCTAGAAGGGAAAAGAAGAATGCCTTGCAAGTGGTGGGAAAGGGAAAACTGCATTTGGTTGAGGGGAATAGTGGCTAACCAAAACCAGTCAGGGGAAGTCTATAAATAGGAGTAGTAAGAGATGGATAGGCAGGCAATAGTTTAGTGAGTAGTAGGTGGAATAGGAGAGTCATAGTCCTCTCGAAAGGCTATTTTTTATTTTCCTTCTTGCTGTAGCCTTTCAATTACATCAATACATTGTTATTTCCTTTATTCTCACAGAATTCTGCCTTTTACTGTTTGAAACTTGAATCCTATCAGATAATGATAATTTATTGAAATGTGGACAGGTGTGTCTAGAGAAGAACAGATATCCAAGGAATGCAAGAACGAATATTTCTATCTGCTACTTCCACTAATTTTGAGCTCCCTTGCAAAAAGAGAAATACAAGAACTAGTTACTCCCTCCGTCACATAAAGATAGATTTGCTTTCCTTTTTTGTTTGTCCCAAATTATAGCCACTTTCCTTGTTGAGAATATAATTAGATTTCTTAATTAATTAACATGATTCTATTTAATGTGTCTTTTTATTAACAAATATGAACTACTCATATTTAAAACACTATTTAATGTAAGGATGTATATTAATAAAAATATAAGTAAAATTTATATTTCCAACTATATTAGTTTCATTATCTTAATCTTTGTGAAAATTGAAACATGCCTATCTTTATGAGACAGGACGGAGGGAGTATTTTTTTTAAAAGAAATACGGAAGCAATGAATGAGAATAATTAATCAATTCAGGCATTTCTGTCATTAACCACATATGTACTATGTAGATCTTCCTTGCCTTAATTCATCACAACCACAATTCACTTGGTACCCGTTTCAGCCTGCTTTTAGTGGTTCATGTTTGATAATAGGAAGTAGCATGAGGAACCTGAAGTCTGCTAATAAGAAATCTGTTGTCATACCCTCGTCAGCAGTGATGACATTAGATGAAGTGGCAGAATAATATAAGCAGCGTAATGCCCATAATTTTTTTCATTTCTATTCCATCACATGAGAAAACATACAATTCCATAAATTTCATGTCTTACAGTCTTCACAAATTATGAACACTTAGCTGTCAATCATCTAATGAAATCATTATCCTAGATGCTTAGCTACTAGTAATGTTATCCTTTCCAGATTACTCTAAGAGCACCCCCTCCAAGACTCCAGTTATATAGACTTCAAAATTGAATTTGTAATCCCATGGATCATCCAGAGCCAATATCAGTAAAGAGACCTTATGACTCGACTTACACCAATTTTATCTCAAACTAATTCCTATGCATATGTGACTATCTGTTTCACTGTGTAGAGACTAGCCTGAAGTAGTTATCTACTACAAGGGATGTAGTATAAGCAGACTAAAAATGATTTCTTTGGCTAAATTGCATCAGAATCCAAAAGGCTAACGTGTTCTAACAACAATTCTAAGAAACGCGTGCTAAGTTTGAATGTAGAGTAACATGCATTCGGAAAGCCAACTATAAGGTTTCAGCACTAACATTTCGTAGTTTTACTTGTTCCATGAAGACCAATCACTACTAGAAAATAATTGAAGAAAAATGGTTCAGAAGAAAGCAACAACTTGCTCCAAAAAAAGACTAGTGCTAAGCAAAAATTTTATCATGTGGGAGAAACCAACCAAGGAATTTCTATTCCACAATTTATCCATCACAATATATTACGTAGATACAGGTAAAGTGTTAAAACCCTGAATGGTACCCTAACTTTACACTACTTTAAATCGAACCTCATTAGTCCCTTAACTTTACATCGTGAACCCCGCCAGTCCCCAAAAAGAGTTATGTGCATAATTACTAACGGATGTCATACGTGGACAATGAAATGATGACATGGCATCCTATCTGATGTTACTTGACACCTAAAACACCCACAAGGATAAAATAGCACCTTCTTTTGAAGGGAAATACGCTTTTATTGAACTTGAAGTGTGAAAACACTTAAGAAAAATGGTGTGAGTTTATCCTTGTTATTATATTAGGTGTCAATGTAACCTCATATGGTTTGCAAGGTCATCTTAGGTCATCCGTTAGTAATTTTGGACGGAATTCTTTTTTGGTACTAATGGGGTTCACAACTTAAAGTCCGGGGAATAGAGAATTCCGATTTAAAGCTTAGGGAAAGTTAGGGGACCATTCAAGTTTTTTATCCATACAGGTAAATTTTGTAGAGAAACTGTGTAAAATAAGAATCATATTATCTATAGCATAAACTCACCAGCATCCTATTTTTGACGCTAAAGAACCCATCTTTATCGGCTAGAACAGTAGGCTTCGATGCTCCAACAGCCATAATGGCTCCCTAATCATTATCATAAATATTTTCATAATACAGCTACCATTTCATAAAAAAATACTACATCAATGTGTAAACCAAATAAGTTGTATTGCATCTCTCACCTGGCCTGGAGGGAGAATTGCATCAAACCTGTCCACTCCAAACATTCCCAAATTGGACAATGTAAAAGTTCCTACAAGCGAAATGACCATAAACTCAGTATTCGTGCCTATCATGAATCTCAATATTCATGTTAGGTATCCTTAAACACCAATACAATTAGCACTACTTAAATACCTGAATTATACTCATTAGGTTGAAGTTGTTTGGCCCGGGCCTTCTCCACCAGCTCCTTCCATTTTTGAGACAGCAGATAAAGATCCAACTATGGCAAGCACAAACAAGTCATCATCCTCATAAAGAAATTCTAACATTCTTAAACCCAAAACTAAACAAGGCACTAAGACGAATTTAGTCCATACCTTATCAGCATCCTGAAGAACCGGGGTGATCAACCCTCCATTAATTGCCACAGCCACTGCAATATTTATACTGGTATTATATGTAAAGCTCTTCCCATCTTTACAGGTTGCATTCACCACCGGATGCTGAGCCAGTGCCACTGCTGCAGCTTTTGCTAACAGTGCAGTCATGGTCACACCTTTTGGCTTCACCTATCATTAATAAAACAAATACCAATTTATTTCAAAAGCCCAAACCTAACATTATTGAATTTCCTCTAATACCAGCTGTATCAATCGTATCAATCTCAAATAGCACAAACACCATATCTTGAAGCACAGCAAATTTAGGTTTTTTGTAATTTAAAAAGCTGTCAAACGTATCTCAATGTGCATTAAATAAACTAATGTTGAATCATTTCTCATATTCTATAATTGAAGACTATAATTCTTCTCACCATTTTGTAAACTTGGAAAATAATTACGGTGTTCGATCCAATTTATAACCATATTAGGATATTGAAGACTAATGGCTTGTATTAACTCTTCTTATCATTTATTGCTTATATAGCTCACATAAGAGATCAAGGTCGAGCAAAAATTCCCATCTATGGTAAGAGAACGTGATAATCAATAAAAATGAATTCCATATACGGATGTCATATCAATTATTCAAGATAGCACATCATGCCTTTACTCAAGAGTTAATTCTAAATTCTCAGAAAACTTGTTACGAAAACTGGATGCATCCAACATTTTAAGTCATGAATTCAAGGCACATGCCTATACCCAGCTTATTATAATGGTGAAAATGTGATCTGCAACTAGATTATAACACTTTTAAATAAATATACCTTCTCATAGAGAGCATCGAGGGCATCAGTGGCGATTGGATACCCCACCCGGAAAGTCGGAACTGACAGACTCTCCACCATATTCTTGGATACTGCAGCTTGCATAGTAGTAAATGGCACCACGGTCGACCCAGGAATCTCTGGAAAGCTCGATGGAGCTTTTGATGGAACTGAAGCTGGAGCAGAAGACGCCACTGGAGCTGCTGGGGCAGCCACATTGCTCTTGGGGGCAAGCGTAATTCCAGCTGCCTTCTCCACATCCTCAGGTGTAACTCTCCCAAACGGCCCCGTGCCCACCAATTTACCGATATCTACCTTGTGCTGCTTAGCCAATTTCTTGGCATATGGAGTCGCCACAACCTTTCCCGGTGTATAAGGAGCCGGAGCTGCAGCAACTGCCGGAGACGGAGCATCCACTTTAGGGGCAGGCGGGGATTCCTCAACCTTTGGCGCTGATGGAGCAGAGGCCGAGGAGAATTGAGATGTGGCTTTAGCCTTCGCTTCAGCTATTTCATCCTCTGTTTCTGCTAAAATTCCGATCGCCGCACCAACAGGAGCCGTCTCTCCTTCGTTAATAACAATGGCCGCCAATATTCCATCATAGAACGTTTCAACATCCATATCAGCTTTATCAGATTCCACGACAACAACAGATTCACCCTTTGACAGAACATCGCCTTCCGATTTAATCCAACTGACGATTTTTCCTTCCGTCATTGTCGAACTCAACGCGGGCATAAAGATCTCGCGAATCTTTGCCCTCACGACCGGAATTCGTGACCCAGAACGGGGTTTCAAGAAAAATGCAGAAGGGCGCATGACAGGAGCAGAACAGAGGGAAGAAGAGAAGGAAAGCGATGGGGCTCTTGATTGTAAAAGGGACGCCATTGTTGCGAAAACGGAGCAATTGTTATGTGGAATTTTAGCGTCTATATCGAGAAATATTATGTGGAAATCAGGAAATGAGTGTATATGATGCAGAAGAATTGGGGGTTGCGGAGGAGTGGGCGGAGAAGACGAGGGAGAGTTAGTTCGTAGTTGGCTCAGAGTAGTCCGCCTGCCTGTGTGTGCGAGAAAATGGGCCAAGTTCGATTTTTGGATGTGAAAATAACAGCACACGAGAGTTTTAAGAATAATGATATTCATGGGGTTGTAATCCGAGTTTAGGTGGCTTAAATGAAAAGTGAAATTAAATGACATTTTTGATACACACTTTTTTAAAAACACATTCTTTCAAAACTTATTTTTCACCACATATTTTTTAATAAAATAATATTTTTCACCAATCAATAATTTTTTCTTATTTTTTAATCATATATTTTCCATCTTATCTCTATTTAAAATACATTTGTCCTTAATAATATCTATCAAATACACCATTACTAGTTTTTTTTCCCTTCAAAAATTAGATGATAATTGACATTTTAAATATTAATAATTATATTATAAAATATTTAATTCATTGCCCCTAACTCATACCCAACCACCCACACGAAATCCTAATCATTTTCATCATCTATATTATCTCTCTTTTATCTTTTTATCCCAATGGAAGTCGTCGCTGGAAGTCATTGTAGGAGACAGGGGCGGAGCCCAATACGGTTCAGTGTAGGCACAGGCCACTCTGAACTTTTGGGTTTAATTTTTTTTTTTTAACTACTATGCTAAATGGTCCAAAACCTATCCAACCCAATCTAAAAAAAGAAAGAAAACATCAGGTCTTTCCTCTTTGGCTCTTTACTTCCTTCACGGCTTCACTCGTCCGTCTCTCTCAGACTCTCACCTATGCGGCTTTGCCTCTGTTCACTATTCTCCTCCACTGGTAATCTGGTATAATTTCTTTTGCCTCTGTTCATTTTGTTCACTGGCCTGCAATGGACTTTTGGGAAAAACTATGGCTTTCATGGACAAAATTGATGGTTCTTCATTAGGGATTTTTTATTTTATGTTATGATTCTAAGGCCTTGATTTGTGGAGTTATTAATGTAGAGATCTTTGGAAATGCAAGTGCATAAATCCAAGTCATTTGCCAATCGCGTGTTTTAATTTGCTCAGCCCTCAGTATTCCTGTGACCTCAGCTCGTTGGAGGTCTTTGCAAAGTCTCAACTTTTATATATTGTGTTGGCTGTGTAATTGAATGAGTGTGAGTAGAAAGAATGAGAAATAGAGGCACACAAAAATGTGTGTGTGTGTGTGTGTCAAAGTAAGAGAGAAAGAGTGCACTGAGTGTATGAAAGATAGTGAGTGGAGATATTTGATAATTGAGTGTTGTGTGTGGGTGGACTTTATTTACATAATTGAGATAAAAATTGTGTAAGTTTACTTCTTAAATAAAGTTCTATTTTGTTTGGGGTTTAAATTCAACATATATGTATGTGTATATAAATATATTATTATATTTGCAAAAAATAATACACTGGTTGGATCAAAATGCTCTTTTTAATTTTAAATGATCTAGTGGGAGTACATTCTATTCAAATCCTCATACTTCCCAATCAGAGCTCATATACGTATAAATCACAAAATATCTTTCCATTATATTCCAATCTCGAACCTTAAAACTTTTTGAAGAATTCATCTCCATCTTTATATGAATATTGAATCAAAGTCATAGTAGTTTTGTGATTTAAAAAACTCATTGCAGTTGTTCAAAATCTCATGCTTACTTGTGCATCAGAATTTCTCAAGAGAATGTGAAGCTCTTTTGTTCATAGACTAATTTTGGCTAAAAAATCACTATATCTGGTTCCTAAAATTGTGCCCACCTTCAACAAAATCTCTGGCTCCGCCCCTGGTAGGAAAGCCCCTTCGACGACGCCGATATGCAATCTACTACTGTTGCGCATTCCTCATTCTTGATCCATCGTAGATCTATTTTTTTTTTCTGATTTTGGTGGCCGACAAATTTTTTTGCGGTTCAATTGTGGTGTAATGCGGGTGCAGTGGTGTGTTGT
The DNA here is from genome assembly GCA_903798355.1 of Fraxinus baroniana. Taxonomy (NCBI): domain Eukaryota; kingdom Viridiplantae; phylum Streptophyta; class Magnoliopsida; order Lamiales; family Oleaceae; genus Fraxinus; species Fraxinus baroniana. The sequence goes on from CAIGRO010017809.1 coordinate 17,759, forward strand.
GGGTAGTGGTGGCGTGGCGTGGCGTGGTGTGGTGTGGTGTGGTGTTCGATGGTGGTTGTGGTGGTATACGTTGGGGGTATACGTTGGGAGAGACCGTTTGTGAACATTTATTTGGGTGGTCATGGTAGTGTAAGCGATGGTGTTCGGCGATGGTGGAGATGGTATATAATCTATAGATGGTGGTTGTGGTGGTTACAATGGTGTAGTTGGTTTGTTTGAGATGGTAGAGTTGATGTCGGTTGTCGTAAGGTGGTGGTGGTGGTTGTTGTTCTGGAGGTCGTGGTTCTGATGGTGGTTCTGGTGGCCGTGGTGTTGTCGACAGTGCTATCGGAAGCAGTGGTGAGATGTTGGTCACAAATTATTTATTTGATTGTGATCAATAAATTGATTAATGTACGACCAATAAATAATATATGACCAACGAAATAGATAATTTATGACCAATGAATAACATATGATCTAAAAATGTGTTAAGTTGTTATCAATAATTTGATAATTTGTGACCCATTAATTTGATATTATGTTATCTATAATTTTTTTGTTTGTAGCCGAAGAATAATATGTGACCTATTAATTTGATAAATTTGTGATCGAAAAATAAATTATAACATGTACAATTTATGATTTGTGACCAATTAATTCGATAATTTGTGACCAAATCGTATAAAATTGTGATCTTAATATATTTAATTAATAAAATATATTTTTAATAAATAATTTTGTAAATAAAATTTAATTAATATCTGATTTTTTAAGTTTTAAACCTTGTTTCTTAATTTTGAAATTAGTTATACTTAATCTCTTAGATATTGAGTTTTCACATTTTGGATTGGAGTAATTATACAAATACCCTTAAAACTAGGGCTTTTAGAAAAATAAGGTAAAAAGTAGTATACGTTAAAAAGGGGAGGGGAGGGAAGGGGGGGGGGGGGGGTCAAAATTTGGTTATTTTTTAAAAGGCCGCC